>JAGFPH010000078.1:950442-990103 GCA_018207615.1 Philaenus spumarius
TAATAATAATAACAATCTTTATTATTGAGGCGAAGATAGGACCATTGGATAGGAAATTCTTCCACTTAACCTCGAATTTCAAAATACATAAAAATACACACTAAGAACAAAAATGAATAAACAAAAACTATAAAATAATAATTACTTCTAATACATAATATACAAAAACTGAGAACTAAAAATAAACACATTTATCTCTTAAGTAAAATAAAAGTAAATTATGTTACACTATATATAAAATAAACATATACATAAACACGTTTACACTCGCAAACACACATTCAAGAAAATGCTTCAAAACACCCAAAATCTGCCCGAGAGCCCAAACTACTCAAAACTGTCGTAGAATTAACAACCCAAAGCCTTCTTGAACTGAACATGCCTTCAATCATTGATGCATTTTATAACAACTAACAAAGACCAAAATAATTATATATAGGCCTAGATTAGTTTCTCTTTTTTATGATCTGAATAATGAGCTGTCAATGTGCTTACAGGTCGTATTGGTTCCACCAAAGAAGCATTAGCACTTATAACTCACAAATTAGGAGATATAGAACATGCAATAAATTTTTGCAAGGAACACGATGATGCAGAATTGTGGGAAGATCTCATAAATTATTCTCTAAAAAGGCCAGGTAATTTATTTGTAATTTATCTTATAATATATTATACACTTAACGTGGCATTAATTTATTACTTTACTTAAACAATAATATTTATTATTTTAATTTGAATTTGCTTACAGAATTTATTACATTCCTGCTGCAGAGGATTGGCACTTATATAGACCCTCGCATGCTAGTAGCAAGGATAGAAAGTAATTTAGAAATACCTGGTTTAAAAAAATCACTTGTTAAAATGATGCAAGACTACAACCTTCAGGTAAATTCTAACACATATTTAAAAAATTTGTATTACTAATATTATTTATCAGCTAATATATAATATTTTACTTTTATTTCGACTCAGTAATTCCTTATTTTTAGAATTAAAATAAATAGAAATAAAAACGCTACACTGCATATATAATTATAATGTATATATAAAATTCTAAAAGAAATATATAATTTCCAAGGTCAGTCTTGCTTAATAAATAATGGTGACATCTGCGACTCCCTGAAGATGTAGATCCATTTTGTTTTCTGGCTGAATCTATGAAATACAAGCGATAAAGAAGAGAGAAAAAGATAGAGAAGAAATCATGCACATTATTAGAAACTGAATAAGATTGATATTAATTTTTAACATTGAAATTACCTGCTATCACTCAATAATTAAAATTTGATAATTCTTTTATATATTCATTTCTCAAACAAACTGAAGACACAACTGACTGAAAAAAAAGTAACTTTAACTCTACCTCGAAGGTGGTGTGGATTGGAGTGTATGGTTCGTGAGGAATGTAAAGATCACAATTTTGTAAATCTTATTATTTCCGAAAAAGTTACTCCTTTGAATAAAAATTATTCTACCTTTTTTTGCAGAAAATTTCATCATCTACAAATTTGATAATAAATATTTATTCTGTGAAGGTATTTAACAAGATATTTTCATAATATGGTTTTTATAACTTTTCCCCCTGTATAAAACATTTAGCAGGTCTCGGATTAATGGGAGTGTTTGAATTTTATTTAGAACTATATTATCAAGGTAATTTTTCTGGAGAACAATGCCTACTTTCTCAGGACTGTACATCAAACGTTCTAAATATAAATATATAAAAACTTTCAAATGTGTTTATTTACTATGAAGTGTACTGGTTGTATTATTAAGATTTTAACAGATAAATTACATCCCTACAAAATACAATATATTTATATTAACTTTAAAAAAAAACTAGTAGCAATAGCAAATCCAAAGAATAATAATTTATTACTCGGTACTTCCACATAAATTAATGATTTAAAATGATATAGTATAACAAAGTTAAACTTGAGCAAGTTTTGCGCAGGTTGGGGAAATGAAGGGAGTTAATTAAGTCCCATGCAGATACAATGTCCCACTCCTCTCTACTCCCTTTGTCTTGTCTGTAAACTCATCATCTTCGTACTTAATATTGCTCGAAATTAACTTTGTTGTATTATACAGTAAGACAATATAAAATCACTGAAGTTTATTTATGTCGGCAGGTTTCGGTTCAAGAAGGTTGCAAGAAAATTTTAGTTTCCGATTATTTCACTTTGTTTGAACGTCTTGTTTCGATGCAGCAAAGAGGAGCTTTTGTGGATGGTATGTAATAGATTATTAATAATGTTTTATCATTTAAACAATAAACTAAAATATTAAACTTCAAAGTAAATGGTAAAGTCCTCACAAACCCTAGCGCTATTTTCCCTTTTTGTCTTACTGCTGAATCATCATTATCATTATCTGATCTCCTTGTTATCCTTCTGATCCAAACAAGAACACTTTGAAACTGGAAGTAATGAATTAGTGTTTAAAAACTTCTTTCACATTTAATTCACCTTAAGTTATTGATGTATTGTTAACTGATAGGTTTGGGATTGCTAGTTCCCTTATTACCCGGGTTCAAACTTTACAATACTTCAATAACAAAGGGACAGATCAATAATAACACATCAGTGGTAATAATTATTTTAACATTAATTTATTTGTACGCCTTTACAATTATAGATAACATACAATTTCTCACAATAGCTACACTTATGCTGAATACATATCTTATACTAGGTATTGACCTCTATAGACAGACTGGATTACGGTATTGGCAACTAAAGCGTGTTACTTTTATCTGAATAACCCCAAAACTCTGAATATAACGTGACTCTAACTATAGACTGAAATACTTTGGTTTGCTCACTCTCAGTGTGTTGTCTTCACAGGTATCTCTTTCACTTGAGATCTCGATGGTCCAAACCTCGAGCTGAATTCCCCGTCTCGATTTCCTGGCCACACTTTGCACGACTAACCGGCCTAACACACTAACAACAGACTGGCCTAACTCGCAGCCCCTCACTGGTCACCCGACTACTTCACTCTGGCCCATCGACCACAATCCTCTGGCCCCGATTCTAGATTCGGATTATACTTTATAACCCGTCTAGCTTCCTTGTTGTCATCTCCAACAAAACAACCGCTGCTTTCGTAGCATTTGTTTTGTTCCGCGTTAAATGACCTATCACGCGATCTTGCTACAATTTCCGTTTTTATACCGTACTTCCTCGTCCTTCTTACTGGTTAAATACTTTAACATACAAAACACTACCTCTAATAACTAATATACTAAAACATATCTTTATTACACATCTCAAATCATAACATAACCCTTTCCCCTCTCAATAGAACAGTGCACTGGTTGCCATCTACTTGTATTTAATTGTATGGCAAAATCGCAGTACTACACTCTAATTTTAATATTTTTAATAACATATGTTATATTTAAGTTCTGATGATTGTTTAATTTTTATGGGGTCTCTAGCTAAAAACCTATAGGTTTAGAGCATTTTCAAAAAAATAATAGATTTTTTATTTATAGATATATAAAAAATATTTTCTAATTTTATAACTTTTTTTACATTTTAGTCTTGTTTTGTGGAATAATTTTGTTTTTTTGCTTTATTATAATTTATTATGTTACCTTGTGGCCTATTGAATACATCAATACTAAATTATCTTGTTTTACTAATTATTATGTGTATTTGAATAGGCCTACTTCTAATAGGCCTAAGTACAATTTTAAAGAAAACAAATAAAAAAAAACGGTACAAAACACATCTGACACGTTCAGTTGACCACTAGTTTGGGCCATTACTAAGTAAATAAAATAAAACTATCATATAAACAATTGCAGGCCTGAAAGAAGCCAGGATACACAATATTAGTAATATAAAAATAAACCTAGCGGTAGGCCTACAATATGGGAAGTTTTCACAGTTTTATACATAAAAACAAACTATTTACAAGTTGACTACAACTAATAAAAAGCACGTAACAACTAAATAATACAATTCTCATTTTAACACTTCGAACAAAAACAAAACAAATCATCCAAGTGTTCAACAACATAGTACCGGGAAACGCGCGATACGATACAGGTTAGACTATGACAGAACTGAAACAGCTGACTCAATGTAGGTCAGTGATTTGTTTTACAGATGGTTTGTTCGCCACATAAAACAAATAGAAAGAACTCGAAATAGTTCAGAGAATAACCCGCGCGTTATGAGGGCTGCGAGCGGAAAGGGTTAATCTCATTCTTATAGTCATTTTCACCAGGTTTTCTCCATATTTGTACAGCTTTACTTTGTTTTATTTTTTGTTGCGAAGTTATAATTTACTAAGACTTAGCAAACATTGTCAAATAACCTGTATCTATATAACTATTACTTCATAATAAATAAGTTCTCTGAAAGGGTAATTAACATAATAATAATCTTGTCTAACAATCACGCCTAGCAATCTGTTCTTATTGAACATCCCTTTAACTATCCTCTTTAATCATTATGACCTCGCACATTCGGCCATCTATTGAGAGGTGTTTATCACCTCTCGTAGTCTCGAGCCAAACAATACGGTATACACATACAAACCCTACGTACTCGGACACACAAACATTTTATTAGCAAATTTCCATAGGAAAAATGAGCTATTGCAGTAGCCCTTATGGTGAGACCCAAGGTCGGGAGTAGCAAATGAGCACCGATCATGGTCCCCAGAACACGTTTTGGGGTGTCATTAAAATTCATATATATATATATATATATGTATATATGTGTTCGCATTCTAGCGGCCGCATTTTAAGTCCGATTTGGTCCAAATTTGGTACACGTGTTGGTTGTCTATGTGGCTCAGACGAGTTCGTTAGCCAAAAAAATCCAACAACCGGAAGTACGTTTTTTGACCGGAAGTAACTATTTATTGAGATTTTTACTACGAGAATAATTTTTTTTAGAAACTCTAAAAATATAAATGTAGGATGTTATTCTGCACATTTTGTTTTTTTTACGCGACCTTATAGCTCGCTTGGTTCTCCCAAAATCGACCAAAACGTAAAATACCATAAAAGCACCCGGTTCGAAGCCAATTGGTGCAAACTCATGAGGCCTCTAGGCGCAAACAAATTCTACTAATATATTGCATACACTCAGGCAACTGTTCAACACCTTCGTGAGTAGACCTATTTCCCAAATTGTTGTTTGAACCCTAAAACATAGGCATATAAACTTAATTTTGGAAATTTGCTCAACTTACGTCAGCGGTCCAGCTGTGTGGTCGAATTATTTAACCTTATTATAGGATTCGGGCAGTGCAATAGAGTAAAAGCAATAAATATCCTTCTATTTAATATTTAACACCATTTTTACGTTTAATTTTAATCTTTTTAACTAGTTTTAAATCATTATTATTCATGGTTTAGTCTCTATGCAGGCAATAATTGAGATGGTTTTTAACGTTAAAGAAATAAAACATAAATCTTTTACATTTTAACATACTTATATGCTAATGTTTACTTTACCTCGCTTAATTTTTGCCTTTCTTCGAGAAAGACAAACTATAACAGTCCCAACAAAATATAATTGTCATCTACCTATTATTTATTAGATAATATCTAACATCTTTCATTTTCATATGCCCATTATGGGCATTATGAAAATCAAAGATGCTTTAAAACAGTATGCTATTTGGTTTCGATATACTCTTTCTAAACATGAAACAATTGAACCAATGAAACAACTACTGAAATTACACTTTTATACTGAGACAATTCTAAAATTGGTTATAAAACATAAATGCATTCACTTGACATTTTGTTAAGTTTTGAAAATGGACAGTTGCAAAGATTTGGCTGTAATTATTGTACAGACAATAGTGTCCAGCCGATTTCTGAAGACCAAGAACATTTTAATAATGTTTCTGATTGTGGAAGTCTATTTATCAGGATTGTTACCATCCAAAAGACTAAAACAATGTGGAATGCGTACCGGGCTCAAATAAAATGGATGGCACATACAGAAAGTTTATAAAAGCAAAATATACCAGACACAAATCTTACCTTAATTCCGAAGTCGAGATATCTGAAATTTTTCTTAACAGGTTATTGGATGAATACAATTAATGTACACATTTATAACAATAACATTTGTTTATTTAAAAAAAAATTTATACGCCCTTAATATAAAATAATGAAATTGTATACGCCCCAAAATGACAGATTGATTTATTTATTTCCCTCCCTTACAAAAATTAAAGAAAAACCCACCCTGTATTTAATTATATATTTAAATATTAATTTACTTAATTAATCCAAGAAAATAAACTTAAAAAAAAAATGGTACAAATGGTCTTAAAGATTAGTTTATAATAGTACTTACAAACTATTTGATATATTTTATGTTGGCCAACGTTTATTAAAAGAAAATATGCGCATTGTATGTAATAAGAAAAAAAAAACTGCAATTCCAAAAGTATAAACAAAATAAAATTTTGTACTCAAGGTATTATTAGAATCATGACGTCATTATAAGTAAAAAGAAATTTGATTTCTGACTCTTGGAGTCCGTGGTGTCAAAAATAGGTACCTCGGCGCCCTTATTATTTTATAAATAACATATATATATATATAAAAATATTACAACAACATACTATTTTTAGTTACATGAAGAGTTAAATAGCCTTTTTTATATTTCTGAAAAAATCACTGACTTTGCCTAACTTATTATAAGTTCATACTGATTTAAAATAGCCTGTTTCTGTTTATTTTTATAAAGAGTTATTGATCAACCGAATTCACTTAGTTTAAGATAGCGTAGGAATAAGTTGTAGTTGCGGAGGTGGAATCACATTTTATTGCAGTTGCATATTGATAAGAGTTGAACTAAGTAGAAACTTGTAGCAGTAACTTAAATCAGGAAGTTAAACCAGATTTCTCTACAAAATCAGAACATAATATAGGCATTAGTTACTTTAAATAGCCAAAGATAAAATATTATGTCAGAATGAAAATACAGCACGTTTACAGCAGGCATGTTGTAATTTGGCTTGTTGTAAACTGTTTGAACGTGCCAATTTGGTCTAAAATGACGTTATAATTCATAAGTTTCACTTTAGTTTAATATCAAGGTTAATTATTACAGAGTTACTCTTTGTTTCTAGCAAACTGAAACAATTATACTGTTTTTAATTGACTGGCTGAATTATACTTTTACAGGAACTCTTTAGAGCACAAAATATAACTTGTAGATAATCACACATGTGTTCACTTTAGTTTAAATTATGTATTTTTCCAGGCTAATTATTAAAATCACTGTTTAGACTATTTAGAATAGTTGTAGGCTTTACAAAATATCAAAATTTACAAAATTTATATGGTTAATTAACTTACAAATTGCTTTAGCAAAATACAATGGCTTACACGTAACAAATAGCAACTAATAGTAAATGACATATGCAATTATTGGAAAAATTCAGACATCGTAGACTACATGCTACATATTAAGCAAAAATAGAAATTTTACCTGGTATACAGCTATTAACTCATTTGTAGAAGAAAGAATGGAACTACATGTTAGAAGTCGCCAGGCAAGACTTGACCTAGTGAACGCGTTGAAAGTCTATCTCACTAATGAACAAAAATGGCTAACGTAGCCAGCGGCTATTTCGTGCACGAGAGTCCAGACGGTGCTGCCGGTGGTGAGATAACGGAGTACTACATGCCCCTGCGGGCTACTGTGTATGTAACCGCAATGCATAGGTGTAAGAAAAAAAAAAGGAGTTGAGTTATCGGGCAAAATTTGGGTAAACGTTACAGGATCTAAAGTACATTTTTTCAATATCTTCCTGAATTACAAAAAATACCACTCGAACAACTGATGAATTATTTTTTCATACATGACAGTATACATTTAAATAAGTTATTAATTAGAAGAAAAAAATATCAAAGTATGGTGATAAAAAAGCAAAACAGAACAACAGCAACCCTACATAACAGTTCATTTACACTAACACTAATAAATACTTAATATATAATTTAATTCATCAGGACTCACATATTCATCAGGAATTTAGTAATTTATTACAAAGTCACTCAAACATTCAGTGAATAAGAAACAAATCATTCAACTATTTAAACATTGAGTTTTCCAAAACTTTTTAAACTTTAAAGTTTTCATCACATTGTATCGAAAATAATCACTTTCAATATGAGCTTTGAGTATTCAAAATAGCGTTTTCTCGGTCTAAATCGGCAAAATCAGCTGGAGATTTTTGCCGATCTCTAAATTAGTTATACATTGTAACACCAGTAGCGTTATCAATAATGGACCAGTTGATATCAAATCATCGAGAATATTAATAGACACAATTCACTACTACCGATAGTGGTACATGAATAAACACACTGATGAACTTTTTTAAATTATAAGTTAAAAGTTTATTTATTTAATAGGCAATACTTGAAAATAGTATCAATATGTAGTTTTTATTGTTACTCACGATTCTTAAATTAAATCTAAAGAACTGCTCTACAACTTTATCCCCATGACTTTTGTCGTAGAATGAGTATTGCAGCCGATATATTCTGCTCGGAAGATTGCTAAAACTAAAATGTCAAACTTTTTGGGAAAAATGACAAATGTTTGAAGTGCAATATCTTGGGGCCTATTTGACCTACAGAGCTGCGGTTGCACTCAAATTGTATCGAATTTTGTTTACTTTAAATGTGTAAATTTGTAAATGATGATATTTTCCAAAGGATGCGTTTTTTAGAAGTTATAAGCCAAAAACTGAAAAAAGTGCGACAATTTCGAGGTTTTTCGAGCACCACACAATTAGTGCAGGTCTTTCGAAGCCGCAAACTTGGTTTTACTTTCGTATCTATCCCAACAACATCCCAAAAAATCAGGACGGTGGAATTTTTTGTGACCTACGATGTTTTAAATAACTGGCCTAATATGTAAGCTTGATAGGATTAAAATAAAATATTGATGTTAGGGTTCATCTGCAATTGGTTCTATTTTCAGTTGGCAGTGTGGATTTTTATTTAATTTGTTCTGTGGTGTTTTATTTATTAACCCTGAATATTTGCATATTTGTTAAAGTATGCAATTTTAATAAATTATTAAATTGTTTTAAATGTGTGTTTTTTGTTTGTTATTGTATAATGTAGATGAACAGTACTGCGGAGCATGTCATCGTAGAATTATAGTTAAAGGTAAGCACACAATTATTTAATTTATAATTTTTTAAATGTCCTTTTTATAAAAAAAAACTTTATAAAAGATAATGGCTGAACACTGAAATAACCAACATTCAGATTATCAAATAATCAACATATACCTCATATCAAAGGAACATTTCATAGGCCACCAGACCATGAGATTATCCAAAGACATCACAATCACCAATTAAAGATAACCATATTAAAATACCCCATTCCAAACATTTAATATAATGTCATACATTCACAATACAGTATTGTAAACATCATTTTTTCATTTATAATAATTATTCACTCAGCTAAGGCTTGCCTTCAAATAAACTGAAATTAACAAAACTTTAGTTACTAATATTTCTATAAAATATTAAATGTACAAGTAAATTTTACTTCATCTGCACCATCTAGGATTAATTATATAACAAGTTTACTAGGTTACTCGCGAGAGGATTATAATTGAAATATTAAAGATACATAAATAATGCAACCTACCTCAGCCCTTCACCTCTCGCTGCTATATTCCATATTGCAGCAAGTTAATATTTTCTCTGAAAATTCATTGGCAATTGTTTTTATAAGTTAAAAACAACAAGAATGTATTTCCTTTAGAAAAAAGTGTGTTTAGTACAAATTTGTTTAGTAAAAACTGGACAAGTCCATTAGTTTTAAATTTGTTAAACCTTATTATTTTGTTTTTTGTACAAAATAATTCAATGTAGAGAAATGTTTGACTGATTGAGTTCAAACTTGTTTAACCTAACAATGATACATCTCCAGGCTATGCAAGCTCCCAATATATCTCAATAAAAATAAGTGATTAAAGTCAATCGTGCGTTTCAAAATGGTGGCTGTATGAAAATTTCAAACCTAAATTACTCAAAACCGCTAATGTCAAGATGCCTTTTTTGTAGCCCTTTTGATTCCCTATCGTATGGTTTCGCAGTCAAAACAATCGGTTGAAGGATAATAGTTAAGTTAGGTGTGATAATTGCTTTGTTCAACGTGGCATCCTATACCAACACAATAAACACAACAATATTGTATGTACATAATATGATGTTATTATCTTTAATAAAATCACCCATAATCAGTCCATATTAGTCACCATTAACTGACTAGACTTAAGAATCCAAATAAGTATTGTACGACATTGTGTTAGTAGTTAAGTTTTTTTATTTGCAATAACTTTAATAATTGTGTTTTATAATTAAATATTAAAATTAAATATAAGTACCTCGAGATAAAACAATTTAATTTGTAATACTTTTGATTTTATTATAATCAATAAACACCTTTGTATAACTATTTCTCAGAGTAGTTGTTTATTTATTCGATAACACACAAACAAAAGGATGTTTGTTTAATAGAATTGCATTTTTACTTTTAAGTTAACCTGACAGTCTAATATTAATGAATTGTATAAAATATACTTTTGATCGGGTTTTGTTTGTTTAGAGATTTTTGTTTCTGGATTTAAATAAATATATAAGTGATTCTTAACAACAAATTGTATTTATTTGCTTGAAACGTTAAACTATAAATTTATTTTAAATATTGTTAATTAGTATCCAAGTCACAATATATAATATTTATATTTTACCTTATATTATCTGTCATGTGACTATGTATGTCTAGAATTGACGAGTTTCAGAACTATGTTCATCATCAGAAGTATCTTGCACGTAGAAGTAATCAAACATTAAGATGTATATATATTGCAACGGATAAACCTTATGCAATGCGTGAAAAATTGAGTTTTGTTGAAAAACTGCAAAAATCAAGATTTCATAGCAGAAGTTGAGGTACACCCTATACTTAACTAGATTAGAATACGACAAGTCCCGGCCAACTGTACTGTGTCAACAGAGATGGACTTTTGTCCAGGAACTTGTTTCAAGTTGCCTGAAAGACTTAGAAAAATTAGTTGTTTTTATACAGGAATAAGGTGTTAAATAAAAGTATAAAATTGATGAATTTTATGGGTAAATGTGAAACACGGGAGGTGGAAACATTGTTCATGGAAGTCACAATTTTGTAAAATAAAAAATGTTAAAGTTATAAAGAGTTAAAGTTATAGGAAATTCTCAAATTTCATCAAAATTAAATGAAAAAGATATTTTTGAAAAGCGTAAGAAAAATTGTATAAAAAATGTTAAATAACAAATTAAGGAATTTTTGGTATTTTAAAAGTTAGAGATAATTGTTAAAGTTTGAAGGTGAAAAAGCACCATGAAAAATGAAAAAGGGAAAATGAAAAAGTAAACAAGTTGTAAAGAAGTAAAAGTTTTATAAGATAAAAAGTTTATAAATTGTTAATTAATTAAAATAATAGGTGAGAAAGTTCATACCTATATTTTGCTAAAAATAGAATGAAAAAGGTGGTAAAAATAATAACATAGTGTTAAGAAAGTAGTAAGGGTATAAAATTGTAAATCTCAATCGAAAGTATCAATTTTAAAGTTAAAATTCAAATTCAAAAGTAAATGTTAAATTTGGCAAATTTTGCAAGTCCCAAAAACAGAAGAAAAATCTTCGGACAGAATGGAAATTTTGGCTAATATATCATAAAATAATAACCAACATAGAAGAAAAAAGAAAAAAGATTTTCCTTCAAAACCAGAAAAGTTTTCGTGAGGAAAAACCGCGGAATACGCGAGGCAGCGCCATAAGCGAACCAAACGTAGTACGACCATCACTCAAGTTTGAGAAGAAAGGAAAATGTATCAGGAATACGATTACGAAAACCGCAAGTTCATAAAAGCAGTTAAAGGAAAACTACGAGGAAAATACGTAAGACAATAGGAGAAAATGTTAGGAGGGGAGATCTAGATTAGCTGATGGCAAGGCCTAACGAAGAAGTTAGTGGGGGGAGTACCAACCTAAAACTTAAAGAAATCAATGCAAGTTGCATGGCAAGATATCGAACAAGGAATAGAAAAATAAGAAAAGCAGTTGGTACTCGGAAGGCGGCAAAGGAGGCTATATAAGTGGAGTACAGCGGGAGCCGCCTAGCTAACGTTCTAACGATCTATTACTCTATCTACATCTGGAAGCTCAGATCAGCTAACGACCTATCTAACGACCTATCTAACGATCTATCGCTCTCTCTGGAATCTGGAATCGCTCTCTTTGAGTTTTTTCATTTGAGTCGACGTTGTTAGACGGATCTGCGATGTTATAGTAACGTACTTAGAAGCAGTGTTTTATAAAGACAGCAGTAAGATATGTGTCAATCAAACAGTGAACATTTTAATTAATTATAATATTATGCGATATAATATTTCAAGTAACAGTTTTCATTAAAATTTCATCAAACGTAAATACGAGTTAAATGAACAAAGACAGTGTAAAATCAGTTAGTATTACAGACAGTGAAAAAACGATTGAACAGTTTGAGTGAATCACGCTATAGTTAATTATATAGCGGGTGCGTCAAAAAACCTATAAATGACGTAGTCTACAAGAATCACAGGACTGATGTAATGACAATAACTGGAACCACACATGGACTTTGAAGGACTACTGGAATAAGAAGCGGAAACCAAATCAGGGAAGGCGTTAATCCGAATCAGGGAAGGCGTTAAACCAAATCAGGGAAAACGTTAGAAGACATCAGGGAAAGTCAAACCAGGCAAAGCTGAGACCACGAGAGACGTTCAACCGCACCAACGATAACCGGACTTCAGGGAAGCTGTATTTCAATCAACATTCTTGGGAAAGGTGTTCAGAGTCCAGGGTCGCAGTAATAAAAGGTCTGTCAGAAAAGTTACGATATCCCTTATTAAAATATTGCCTGAGTTAAATTTAAATAATTATTGATACTGGGTTGAGATAAAAAATTAGGTTTTTCAAAATATAAAATTATTAATCTTGTAAATTAAATATATAAAATCATTTTCATAATTAAATAATTAAATAATAAATATTAAAAAGGAAGGAATAATTAAGTATAAATGAATAATAAATGGTTCTACCTAAAAGAGTTAAAATTTATGTAAATAGTAAATTTAGTTTAAAATTTGTGTTTTTGTAGTGGAAAGAACCACAGAGTATTTTGAGTTTTTTATTGAATAAATTTTCTTTTGATTTCAATTAATATAATTAATTTACCTTGTTCAAGAAATTCCTATTATCTGAGTATCATATATGATAAGTTGTTTTCAGTGTATGATGAATATTGAAGGGCGGAAACGCAAAGTTGGCATTTCCAACGAAATTTCACAAAGCACAAATAATTTAATTATTCTAGGTAAAGTTCCACTGTTCTCACTCCTCAGAGATTGTCAAATAAATATAATATTAATTACTGAGCTGAGCAAATTTAAAGTTAATAGTAACTTGAATAACTGGAAGGAATTTAATAAAATATTTTTATTTAAGGTGACTATAGGCATAGTTATCTTAACCAGAGTTATATCACCTAGGCTATTAAAATTAATTTGCCTTAAACTTCCAGTAGGTGATATAATCTCTTTATTCTGTAACAAGGTAGGGAAATCCTACAGACAGACAATAGCGTCGGGGCTACATTGCAGAGGTGGCTCCCGAACGTCATAAAAAAGGTCTGTCGTTGCAGGGTTGACGTCGCAACGTGGGGACAAAAGGAAAACAAACTTCCTCCCCCAGCGTCGTGCAACTCGTGCGTCGTTGCAATATATAACAAATAACAACACTAAACACAAGAAATCCAGTTTTTATGCTATTCATTTTATGTATCTGGACGTACAGTGTGCACTGTGGTAAGGTGAACTATATAAAAACTGTGTTGGTTTTGTCTATACTAATATTATAAAGAGGAAAAGTTTGTTTGTTTGTATGTAATGGGTAATCTCTGGCACTACTGAACCGATTGAAAAAATAGTTTTACTAATAAAAAGCTACACTATCCCTGAGTAACATAGGCTATAAATTCATTTCGTTAAAAACCTTTTTTTATTTCAATATTTGTAAATTTAGTCATAAAAAAATTTAGGGTTAGGCTTAGAATGATGAATCAACACATCTATTTACATTTATTACCATAGCAACCAATTGAATAAAATAACAGATAATAATATATAGATGTTTGCTCCAATATTTCCATTAACAGCTGATTTCAAAATTTGAAGCAATTATTTTTGTACTTCTAGCTTTTAGGTTAGGGTTTTAAAGTGTAGACCTGAGCCTTGCTGGTTATATATATATAGGCCTACATACATTTTAATGTTTGATGACCATAGTTCCGAAACACGTCAATCCTAGACGAACATAGCCACATGACAGATAATATAAGGTAAAATATAAAAGTACTATAAATTTGTTCTAATATTACATTTTCTTGATTAATATTTTCAGATCTGAGCCAAGCCAGTAATATTCTTATGTTCTATTGCCATCATTCTTTCCATGAACAATGCCTCCCTGCAACTCAAATTGTGGTATGCTATTTATTATTTATAATTCCTCTTTGTTTTAATTCAAGTTTAAGAGATTTAAGTGGTTCTATAGTGTAAACATCTCAACACTGTGTTATGGCTAAATTTTATTATGTTTAATTAATTTTGTATGAAATTCCTAAGTCAGTTATTAAAAGGAAAGAGATATTGATTTTGTTTATTATTTCATCATTTAATTTGTTTAATTAATTGTTCCACCGCAGTCCCCGAACCTGGGGTTGAGCTTTGAGCATGCAGCAATTCCTCTCATAAGAGTTTGTTAAAGCTTCCTGTAGATGGCCTACAGTTAGCTCAAGGTCTACATGATTGTGAATGGTCTGGATAGGACCATCATTTAAAATCCGTCTGTCTTGGGTTCCTTATAAGCCTGCTCTCTGTCTCAGCCCCGCATAGTTTAAACTGAATGCGCCTGTGATCAGAGAGTGTTGGTTCCGTGGAAACTTGCCACCCATTCACTCTTCCAAAAAGTATGAAGGAGCAAAGCGTTATGTCTATGACCTCCTTCCTTAGCCTATTTTGGAAGGTGTGGTCATTCCCAGTATTTAGAACCATAAGATTGGTTCCGCTTAAGTAATTGAGGAGGGCCTCCCCTCTAGCGTTGGTGTTGGTACTTCCCCATATCACATGATGTGAATTGGAGTCGCACCCCACCACCACCGGAATGCCCTTCTTGTTACATTCTAATATTAGTTTTTCCATCTCCTCTGATGGAGGATGATGATTTATATCATATGGAAAATAAGCCGAATAAACAACTACTTCCCTCATGACTTCATCTATCTTAATCTCAACTTTAACTGCCACTAGGTCATCGGAAAGGAAACCCGCCACCGGCCATGACTCCAACCCTTTTACCATGACCGCCGCCCTTGGTCTTCCTTCCCCGCCACCACCATACAACCTATAACCAGTTACGTTCAACCCTTTTATGTTGCCTCCATACAGCCAAGGTTCCTGTATGAGAGCAACATGTACATTAGTCTCAACTAAACAATGATAAATCAGCCGTGAGGCCGCTATACTATGTTGTAAGTTAGCCTGAATAGAACTAATTTCACTCACCTTCTTGTTCTTGTGAGGTCCAGCGATGATCTTCTTTTCCCCTGAAGCCAGGGGGTGGTCTGTTCCTATAACGGGAGCGACGGGACCACCAACCATTGCATGCTCCCCTCCTACTGTTTTTCTCCTTCTTTAACTTCCTCCTTCCTATGCTTCTCTCCCAGCGGTGTAAATGCTGCCTGAGCGAAGCCATAGAAAGGTTTCCATTTGTAGGTGTTCTCCAGTACTCCAGCACTGATAGAGTCAATGCTGAGCACAAGGCGGACTCCCTTCATTCCGTCCTCCTTGCGCTCGAAGACCCTCCAGCCCTTGGTATTTAGGCCTTCGTTCCTTCCCAGCATCTTCAGGACCCTCTCAGTAGGTACAGGTGGGCCAGGGAACCAGGCTGTCACCTTCTTGTACTGAAGAAGGTCCTCCATCTTTATTACTTTAAGTTTCTTACCCCCGACCTCTCGACCGGGGATAATACTCTGCAGCCAATCTGCAGAGCGTTGGTCGGCACAAATACCGATGACAGCTCCTTTGGAACCGCCTCCTCTTCTGGCATGCTAAACATAGCCTCAAAGATGGCGTTCCTCACCCCGTTCACACTATCATCATCCAAGAGCTTATCCTCTGGATAAGCCTCCAGTACAATAGCCACCCTGATTCCAGGTGTGGTTACCTTAGCGTATGTACCTTTGGTTGTTCTCTTACGAGTAACATCCTCCGGTGTGGTACCCGCTGGTCGTGCCTTTTTCTCTGCTTCGGAGATCAGGCCGACACTTTGGGTACCCGATGTTCCAGGTTCCGGCGATCTAGGCCGTTTCCTGTCTGACTTGAAGCTAGGGGAGTTCGCTACAAGAGGTCTGGCACCCTGCACCGTCGGGGTGGTCTCTACCCCGTTTCCGGCCGCAGCAGCAGCTTGTTCAGCCGCCCGTGCCTCTCTCCGTTGCCTTCTCTCCCAGCTTGTCGGCTTCCTCTTTTTTTTCACTTTTTCAACCTTTGAAGCAACCTCCATAGGTGTCTGAACATCTATCACCTCTCCACCCTCCTTCGACCACAGATTGTCAACAGAGACTGTCGGACCCTGTGGCGAGCTTGGGTTTGAAGGTGAATATAACAGGGCTGTCTCGTAGTTGCTCGAGCCAATCGACATCAACGATCCCTGCGTATCATCGTCCTTTGGTAGACCTACTACCCCAGATTCTTCTTTTTGTTGTGATGAGCTGGGAGACTCTGAAACAAATAGCACGTTAGAAGTTTTATCTTTGTTGTCATTTATTTCATTGATTTAATTTTGATTGTGTTGCATTTGTTATGTTGTGTGTGTATGAGTAAACAGCATTTCCGACTACTCAAAACTGCTCCATCCGCCCTCAACCACCTATAACCTGCTCCTGTCAGTCCCAGTGGCCTCGGCGGGGCCCCCCGCCCCTGCCTGCATGGTCCCATCCAGTCACCATCTGGCAGTGAAAGCAGAGGCGAGATTTTCGCCAGTTGATAGGGCAGCCAACTCATGCTGGTTAGGCTGAGTCGGGCCCCTGTACTACCTGGCAGCCCGGTGTGCCTCCCCGGTTTTCCCACTGTACCCTCTGGGTACCGACGAAGTGCAGAGGCTCGCTCAGGCAAATAGAACAGCCCGATCAGTTTTTGTGCTGTGTGATATATCTATGTTACCATGGTTTGTGTAGATGAATGCGTGTGTGTAAGTGATTGAGTGTATTTCTGAGTTAGGGACTTGGTGGGGTCACTACTCCCAGCGGCTGTACACTACAACCGTCCCTGCCGTGGAAGTTTAGCTCCCAGTCTAGATACGCCATGTTCAGTATTAGCAGGGCCACCTTGTGCAGGACATGATTCATCACCATGTTTATGGTCACGTCCTACCTTGCAGAGTTGGACGTAACCCCACGGACGGTCTTGAGTAAAGTGTCCTTGAAGGGTTTGTTAGGCCCAACTCTACTATACTCCTGGGAATGGGACAACCCCATCTCCTTGGCCCCAAACTTTTCTCTAAGTCTTCACCGTTTTTGAAGTAGTAATTTTTTCATATACTGGCATTCTCTTGCTATGATCCTGAATGTAGGCTACAATAATAAAGATGAGATTAGTGCCACAAAAATGAGAGAGATGTGTAATTAATTACCAATAAGAAGTTTCAACTTATGTACCATAGGTTAAACATGATATTATAATAGAAAGATTCTTTGCATCAAAAGCCAAAAGAATTTAAAATCTCAAAAATGAATGATTTTATTTATTTCTGTCAAATGATGTTTTAAATACAGGTCTACAATATTTGTTTCAATAATCAAAAACTTAAATATATATATATATAAACCTCTCTAAATAATAAACAAAAACACAACACTATTTAAAAACAAAATAAGTTTAACCAAAACATGATTTTAATTCTCAAGGTTTCTAGAGTTAATAACATTGTTTTTCTTTTCAGGAAAGTTGTATGATTTGCAGTTCCCAGAAGTCTGACCGATCTAATATAATTTAATAATGCTGTTAATGTCTGCTTGTAAATATAAATATATTTGTGTAAACTACTGATTCTTAAGTGATGACTTTTTATTATATTTTATATTATTGTATATTATTGTTATTAAGATTATATTTACTATTTGTACAATACTCAACCGCATCCTTTCAATACATTTTTGTTTTGACATATTTGATGATTTATATTTTGATTTAAAATCTAATACCTAATTCTTAATTTTAATCTATTTGGTATACACTTTTTGACTGATTCAAATAATTGAGCTGTCTTCATAAATTGTTTTTTAATTATTAATTTTTGTAAATTCAAACACAATAGTTTATTTACTATTTAAACAAGATATATCCAACATTAAATTTAACTTCACTTAATATAACAAATTTACAATATTGTAAAAAAAACTTAATTTAAAATTCCTTATACTACAATATGTAATATATATATAATCTTGAAAATGGGGACAAAGGAAAAATACAAATTAAGAAGAGGAATAGTATAGATTTGGTATCAATTGTAGTAAAATAATTTTATATCTCTTGCCACCAGTTATTTCGTTTATTGTGTTACAAGAAACATTTTATGTTTTTGATATGACTATTTGAATGAGAAGCGATTATTATTAATTGCAACCTTTAAATGGACAATAATAATTATTCCTCTAATATTAAAATAAAATTGTCAAAAAGACCTTGCAACTTATTTTACATTTAAATTGTGCCAATAATAAATCGTGGCATTATTCTTTACACATGTTCAGATATTAAATATTTAATTTGTTACATCATTTTTCTCTTTCATTTGTGTTAAAAATCTTAGCCCTGTTTAAATTTAACACAGAGCTTATAAAACTCCCAACTTTATAAAAGAAACATATTATAGTAGTTAACTTAATAAACGTAAATAAATAAACGTCAAGTATTTATTTGCTGAAGGTCTAATGTTGAATAAACCATTAGAAATTAAGAGCACTCTTTACAATTACTAGATCTAAGTTTTTTTTCAAATTAAAAACTTACAATATACCAAAAGCTCTTTTGACAAAATGTTATTCAACAAATTAAGATCATTAAAACAGTGCAAATCAATAAAGCATATTATTTACTTTTCAAATTAAAAACCCAGCCAGCATGTAGTATCAAAAGCAACGGATGTTATATAAGTTTACTTATATTTTTTAAAGAAAGAATTAAAACATACAGTTGTTAAAACTCTTTTGCTAACTAATTACATCGAATAAAGTAAATCTTAATTAGCTTAAAATTTAGACAAAACTCAAATTTAGTAATTTTATTTTGGTGCCTGGTGTACAGATGTATTACAGTTCTTACCTTCTGTTTAGTAGGAGATCATAAATATTTAGTATTATAAAATTTCCTAGAGAAA
The DNA here is from genome assembly GCA_018207615.1 of Philaenus spumarius. Taxonomy (NCBI): domain Eukaryota; kingdom Metazoa; phylum Arthropoda; class Insecta; order Hemiptera; family Aphrophoridae; genus Philaenus; species Philaenus spumarius. Next base: position 969,989 of record JAGFPH010000078.1, read on the forward strand.
TAATTGGTAAATTTCTTGTTGTTATTCATCTATCAGTATTTTTATTTGGACATTCATCATCTACGCAGCTAATATAACATACATTCATTGGATTCACACTTTACAATGAATAAAAAAATTTGAATTTACTTTTAAAATAACATTTTATTTAAAAACTTTAGCGAGTAAAAAACTTAATTGCGAATTGAATTGGATCTTCGGGTTTTTTTAATAGAACATGTGTAACAAAATCCTGTATCAAATGAGAAACTTGTTGGTTGTCATTTAGATATGATTGATTTGTCAATAATGATTCAAACTGGAACCAAACAATTTAAATCACAATTTATTACTAAAACATTGTTAATTTGGTTATTAAAATTAACCTACACAAGTAGTAGAAATTTAATTTGTATAAAAAGTTTAATGGAACAACGGTTAAAATTATATCTACACAAGTTGTATGATTTCTAGGCCTCATTTCTAGTCAACAACATTAAGATACCAGATGTATAATATTTATTTTAAGTTGATTAACGATTTAATCATTAATTATTACACTAAGAATACAATCAAATTTAAATTTTTGCACATATTTTCAACCTTCCAATATAGCTGCAGAATACATAATTTGTACCAGTGTTTGATTGATTATATGGGATGGCTCCTTTCATGTTTTAATTAGGAACCATTATGGTTTCAGTTCATCCTCTCAAAGTTTATATTCTACTGCTTTATCTTGGACTCTATTTGGGGTAAAACACTGATTAAAATATTCTGTTCCTGTTCAGGAGAGGAGTTACCACAAAAACTGCATTTTATTCCATACATTTGGTTCTTGTGGGAAACTATATTAAATTTAAAATGTATTTATCTTCGAAGCTATTTCAGGTGCAACAATGATTTAATTATGAGAATGATCTTTTCTCAACATGGGACTTGGCGTGTGAAGCACTCAGGGGGCTCCCTAGTATGAAATAAAAATGTTTTGTGTTTTAGTGGTGCTCGTGCGGTTGCTTTGCCACAAAGCTAATAATTAGTCAGTTTCAAAAGAAATCCAAAGGTGTTGATAAAAGTCTAAAATTCCTGAAAGTAAATATTTAAGATTTCATAAAAAATACAAAATATTTTCTTGATTTGTTTGATTTTAAATTGAAAAATCTACTTGCAATGAAATACCTATAGATATTTGTTATTAGTGAATTTTTTCTTTGTGCTTACCACTTTATCTCTAAAAATGGAACTTAGTTCCATGTCATCTTTCCAACATGTTTTTGAAGGAATGTCAACACTCAAAACATTTGTGTCTTTAATCACATTCTGGGCATCTGTTTGAACTGTTAGAGGTGAATCTGTCCATTTATGCCTAAACATTTGACCTATAAACATTTGAAATAATAAATTCTTGTTGCTTAGAATTAATTAATTGGTTACGTAAAAGAAAGAAACACTGTAAAAACAAAATTTACTTCTTTTTATTTTAACCACAAATTCTTTTATTTATGCAAACTATGAGAGTAATATATTAAAACGCCAATGTTTGTCCGTGTCAGCAATCTCAGGAACGGAAAAGTTCCCGGACTGAGATTTAAGCTAAGGACACTTAGAGAAGCAAAATGACACCAAATCATGCTCTAAATGGTTGCTGATAAAATTACACCAAGAGCAAATCTAAATTTGTTGCGTGTAGGCGTTCGGTGTCCCGGTTCTAAGAGTAAATAATATGTCTAAATTTTAATGATTGCAAAACCATTTTCCATTATACAAAAAGATTCTTATTTTATTTTGAAATAAGTAAGAAAAGTTATTTTTAATGGTTACCTCGTCTAGTCAGTATTGTTATATGCTCCAAGATTACTGGACTTAATTTCTGATTTACAGTTATATTCCGCATCACCAGTTTAATTGGTTGGGGGTATAAAAGTGCTTCAGAAATAGATTCAGGCTCTGCAATCTGATGAACAAATTTTATTTTGAAAAACTCATGTTTGTTATTTTGAAAAGACTAACAGAATACAAAAATAATACAGTTCGTTGATTTTTAGTAACTAAATGTAAACTAAATAAATACTAAAATAACTTTCCCAAATCCAGTTTAATATGTTGGGAAACTTTTTATTTCTACTAATCGTTTTAAAGTACTTAAAGGCACACACTATTAGCAAATTTCTGTATGGTTTTACAAAAAGAAAAACTCAAACATTTTCATTTAAATTCACTTTGAAGATTTTAGCCTCCGGAAAGTGTGAGACATGTTTCCTGACCATGGGCATCGGTTAGAATTTAAATATTTTAAATTTTGATTGTTGTGTTATATCAACAAAGTTCACACGAACAAATAAGTGTGTTAAGGATCTGAAGAGAACTTGCAAGTAAAGGTTGAAACCAGTTTCTGACATCCAAACAAAGGAACTGTAAAAGACTATTATAAAGGTATGTAACCTATATCAAAGCCCACTAAAGAATACCGTTGAGGGACGGGCTTGTCTACACCGAGACCTTGAACGCTCCAATCGCCGTAGTGCGACGTTGACACGTTCTTCCCACGCTTCTAACTGACTGCGGCTGACTCAACGCATTTATAATACTTTAAACTGTGCGATCAAGCCTCGAGCGGTAAATACCAGGAGTGTTCGAGGCTAGTAGATATGGCAACGCTGTGCGCCCATCCTATTGGCCGCCTCGCAACGGTATTCTTTAGTGGGCTTTGATATAGTTCATTATTTTAATTTACTTGAATTTTATCATACAGCTAAAACAAATATGAGAATGTTAAGTAGAATAATTTTTAACATTTGAATATTTTACTATTTGAATGAAAATAAAAATATTGCTTTTTTACTATTTATACTATCATTTTACTAAATTGTTATTTACACTATAAAATATATTTTATTTAATAATTATTATAAATGAACAAAAGAAAACTCGTAAAAATTTTGCAAGCACAATTGACCAAGGGCATAGCAGGGTAGGGGAAGGTAGCATTGGGGAATACCTGATGCTTCGAACTGCTTATCCATTGGGGGCTGAGTATTAGTAAAAAACATTTAAAAGCGGCAAATTGTCATCCCTAATGTGCTCGAATTCCTCTGAAGTCTACATAAGTTTTTGGTTCAAAGTTACTGCCAAAGTTCATGCAGGTATAATTTCATGTTGAAAATTTCAAATTCTAGACCAGGGAATGAAAATCACAAAGATTATTACAGTCAAAATTGTTTATAACGTCCACCAAGGGTCGCTATAACCGGTGGTCGTTATAACCAAACACAACTTTATTTTATTTTTGAACTTTCTAACAAGGAAAAATCAGGACGTTAAATTTAACAGTAAATCACGTATACAGTATTTTGGAAAAACAGTGCTTATTATTATTTTATAATTTGTAGTTACATTATACAATACTGTATTTATAATACACACACACATACATGTTATAGAAAATAATATGTGCCACAATAAAAATACTGTACATAACATATTTAAACATATAAAGAGCATACAAATTCATAATGCATAAAAGAAAAAAAAAATCATTGTTTAAAAAAGTGCATAATTAATTTTTGTTTAATAGAATGTTTATTGTAATAAAGTTTTTCAATTTCTTTTCCTAAGACGATCATAGCTTTCGCATCATGTTGCTTTGGCTCTTCCTCAAATAAGAACAATCTTAGTTTTGACATGGCGTTCATTGCAGTGCTAGCAATGACTCACTCAGAACCAGAACATAAAATTAACTGTGGGAATAATAACTAGTAAACACTCAACCATCTTCCGAATTCAATGCGAACTTATTTATAAGTCTTGTAACCATTTTGTGAGAAAATCCCTCCTTCCGACAAACCAACGTTTGTTTACTTCCCGCAGGTCTTTATAAACTTCCTGCCATCTGTAGTCGTTATAAACGAATTTTAATTCCAGAAAATTACTAAACAAGGGTTGCTACAACAGCTTTCGTCGTTATAGAAGCTGTCGTTATAAACACTAATTTTCCTGCAATGTTCCTATGAGAACCAAACTTTTACTCAGAATTTCGCCTTTATAGACGGTATGTTGTTATAGGAAGTTTAGACTGTATTTGTTTGTCTTAATAATAATTTTTTGGCAACTTCAAAATAAATTATGGATAGTTTCTGATTCTGCGATAGATGTCTCAAAACATGGTCAGCAAATTGAAGAAGAATAAAAGATGCCAAATGACGGAAATTTCAGGTGTAGTTCTTTATTATAAATAAATGCTTTTAATTTGTGAAATATTTATTTATTTTTGTTTAAGGTAAAAACCTGTGCGGTTATCATCACCTTAATTTGTGAACTAAAACTTAGACTAAATTCAAAATATTTTTAGTAGTGTAATATGACAATACCCAATGTAAATATTCAAAAGATAACATCCTGACTGGCCGAGTGATTCATCACAATATCTCTCTTAATTTTAACTACGGTATATCCTTTAAAAATGAGTAAAGAACTGCATCCTACTTTAATGGATTTTGCAGCTTAGAAAAACAAAAAATTTATAAGTAGATGAATTTTATATTGTATATAATAATGGGTACCAAAATAGTAGACAGCTGTTTAAATATCTATTTGTATTTTGTAATATTTCTCATTCAAAACCCTTCTTCATTATAAAATTAGTTTTGTATCAAGGCTACATTTTTATTTAGTTTGGACATTTGTTGAAAGTGTATATTTTACAAGAGTTTCAATTGTTTTTTGTGCTATTATTTTCGTTTACAGGTTATTTAATTGTGTACTTACATATTCTGCAGTACAAATGACACCATTTATAAGAATTGCATTTGCCGAAAATTTTCCAACATATCCACTCAAGGCTATTTGTCTTAAAAGAATAACATTTGCTCCTTCAGAAAGTAAGTTCTGAAAAGGAAAACGTAACAAGTAATGACAACCTGTGAATTTTAAATAAATGTACTAATACTTTTTGTATGTACCCCGGACTAGTATGTGATTGGAGCCTTATTTAATTATTACCCTTTTAAAATTTTAGTTTATCCAAGAAAGAGTTTTTATAAAGCAATCTAGGTCATGTCAAAAAAACATTTAAAGTTCAAGTGATCTATTTTAATCTACATCAATAATCTATCTGTAAGTGAATGTTTAATGTGTAAAATGCTTAGAAAGCTAACAATCGCCAATGAAATAAAAAAAAGTTTAAATTATATAGGCCTATTTACAACCACTCAGTTGCTTGTGTACCTATAAAATTAGTAAGGATTATGATTTTGTCATGGAATTGTTCTTTTAAAAAAGTACAATCTGTTTACTTGTTTTTTGCTTTTATTTTTGAGAATTTGTACGTTTGAGGTTAACCCTGTAAATTTTACTTCAATATGAATCCATGGGCGTTGTTCTTATCCAAGTATTATTTTTCTGTTTTTATCATTTAATTATCTTTCTGTAAATCTATCACAAGAAAGTATATTTTGAGAACTTATTTAGTTGATAGTTAACATATTTCAAGACATGACCGAATAAAATTAATGCAAAATATTTAAGTGTTTGGAATAAGAAAGCTAAGAAACATCAATATTGAGGCTCTCATACCAGCAAGTTATAGTTATCAATTTTGTTCTTCATTAGATCTATGCACACAATGTGATTATGAGGTTGTTAATCACCAAAGAAGGAATGGGAGAGGGAAATAAAAAAGTTAGATTTTCAGGTTTTTAATGGCCGTTTAATTTCTTTTGGTATTTATGTTAGAGCTGTACAAGCATTTAGCATTAGCGTTTTTTGTACAACCTTGTTTTGATTGTGTTAAGTATATTGTGCTACTGAATTGTATGTGTTTATGGCTTTTTATATTACAATTAATTATTATATTATTATATACTAGAATTAACAGATAAACAAGGTTACTATCTGCTCTGAAAGTTGTTCTTTAAAAACTTTAAGACTAAGGAAAATAGATGTAATTTACAAAACACCCATTGTTAGGAACCATGTTACACTTCTGAATCCAGGTCTAATGAAGTAACTATAAACAATTCTATTGTTCTTATTTGTTTTTTTGTTTTTTTTTTTGTAAATTTATGTACTTATATTGTATTTTAAGAGAACAAATACAAACTACAAACAATTAATACACCATTTAAATCAATAATCAATTAAAGTTACTTTTTCATCTAATAGGCATTATAATATAAAATGTTAAATATCTTACAGGACAATCATCAATCAAGATTTCTGAATATGTTTTATTCTCATGTTGGTCATCAATATATTTTGTTGTTACTGAAATTTCGTACGTATCATTTGTGGAAGATAAATAAAGTTTCTTTTTTATTTGTCCATAATTAGTAATCCTGAAATAAAATGAAAGAATGTATTATTAATATGTATAATTTCATATTTTTCACATTACAAATTTGTAATAAATCTTGTGAGTATGCTAATTTTTAATTTTGTAAACTAAATAACTATTTATATATCCTAAATATATTAAAAACAGGAATTTTTTCCTTTACGTTGATTAGCAAAGTATGTGTAAATGATTATTATTTTTTACATTCATAAAATAGCTTTGTGCGATATACCCGGGGCAAAATTATGACAAATGGAGGTAAAAACCACAAGTCTGGTAAAAATATCTGCGATTCTCCCACAAAAACCTTCCTCAGAAGAAATCACAACTGTGTTGAAGCAACCTATATTGAGCAAATTAGTGGAGGGGAGCTGGCGTATTGTGATGCTGTAAGAACCAGTTCTTGTAAGTCTCGTTTGCCTACTTTTTCTTCTATTGACAATGTGTTTATTGTTTGGTTCATACTATAAAATAATTCTGAGTTTCCGTTTATTCTTTGCAATACTATTTATTTTCAACCTAGGACTCCTCTTTTCTTTATGAGTTGTTCTTTAATCTATTTTTGTTAATAATTGTAAATTAATTCTAATTGATAGAAACATCTGCAGGCTACTTAAATTACCTTGACACCATTGACTTGCATTTAGAGGGGGGTATTTTATAAAGATTAGTCATTTTCTACATGTAATAAATTTGTTATGCTAAATGGTGTTATTAATCACAACAATAGAACTTTGTATTTAGTAATTATCAATATTTAGTGGGAGCATCCGTAGTACACTTTAGTAGGAATGGATAATAACCATTCAGTGTTGTTTTTTCATGGAGGACAAAGTCGGTGGCGTATGGAGGAGTCTTAAGTTCAAGGATTTGGGGGTTTTTAAGTCACAAGATTTATATATTAGTTGCCAGGATGTAATATAATAAAAAGAGTTTATTCCACCTGGGTTTTATTTGTTGGGAAGTTATTTTTAATAGTCTAGTTAGATCAAGGTTGGCATTTGCTTGTATTGTTTGATCCCATCAATAAAATATTACATTAATATGATAGAAAACGTTTTAAAAATATTTTTGCAAGTATTGTTTTATAAAAAAAATTTGATTTAGTAACTAATTAATTTGGATGATAAGGTATATGGAATTTTTAAGGGTATTTAAATTTATTGCAATGTTTCTTGAGACTAGCTATGTGTGGCAGGATTGAGGATCCTGAGAGCCTTAGAAAAATATGTTGGTATGTATGTTCCACCTTATGGGAGAAGAATCAAAAGACCACTTTACCAGGAGCAGATTAGAACCAATACTCATGCGTTGTCGCCGCTGAACTCGTCAATTGCTCTATACAATGTGGTCACTCATAAGGTGGATTTCTTGGGGTTTGCCAAAATTTTGTAGTGCTATTTTGGCTACCAGCTTAAAGCAGTTTTAACCAGCTTTAATTGTGGGTTTGCAAGTTTTGGTGGGACTCAACAGTTAGGTGTAATAATATGTTAGTTATAGTTACTAGTAAACCCCCGTGAAAAATCACAAGCGGATTAATTATATACACATCAGAAATACATCATTTATACAAAATACTATTTAAAAACAACACGCACTTTATCTAGGCCTACCTAACTATGCAGACGGGGATTTTTAACTCGGTAAATATGATCAATTATAGGGACTATACAACTGTAGGAATATCTGTTAAAACTTTGTGTTTATGTACATATTATTATATATTTAGAAAGGTAAAAATATTATCTTTTAATTGCCTTTTATGTCATATTGATAGATCAAATAATGATTTAGAAGTAAATATTAATATTATAGTGAAGAAGTTAATAATCGAATATGTATATATGTTACACGAAGATGTACGAATGTTTTTGAAGTTTAACAAATGAGTATCTCTTCTTTAAATTTGTATAACTGAATATATTGTTAATAAAAGGTTGTATTTATATTATACATTTTATAACCTCAAAGCAAATCTTAAAACGTATAATAGAATACATTAAACCATATTTAAACAAATCTACTTCACAAGACTTAGGCTATATTATTGATTAAAGTTGTAAACATAACCCCAAAGTATAATCTATGCTAGGTTTTGTTTGCGTATTACAGATGATGAGTGAAATCAGCTATTATATTATTAAGTTAAACGAATAGGTATTTCTTCTTTAAATTTGTATAAACGAATATTTTGATGATAAAAGTTTGTATTTATATACAGTTTATAACCTCAAAGGAAATATAACGTAGGCCTATTATAACATATACATTAGTTCTATACCGGTAACTCATATTTAAAAGTAATAACTTCATAAGACATTATTAAATAATTGAAGTTGTAAACATAACCCCAAAGTATAATCTACATTGTGTTTCTTTAAGTATTACAGATGATGGCTGAAATCAGCTGTTATATTATAAGTTACTCATGTACATACGTGCGCTCGAACACTTGCTTTTATAGGAGTTGATTATTTCTTTGTAAATAGTACCGGTATAATATGTATTTGGTTGTTTTGTTTTAATGATTTTATACTGTATACAGGACATATTATTATTGCACAAATAGTGCTCCAGTAATAGTTTTTTAAGCATGTTGGGGTGTTAATTTTGTAATATTTCTTACCTTGTGTATTTCTGTTTAAAAAAATGCTAATTTTAGTTTTGTTGCAATAAATCTATTCTGTTCTATAGATCTCCCCAGTCGATGTTTAATATCTCAAAACATTTGTTTGTCACCATTCCGAATATTTATTTAATAAATAAATTGCTGCTGCAGTACGTCAGCCGTTTCGGCTATTCAGCCATTTTCAAGTTTTGTAGCCGGGTAATCTTTTGTCAATTGTTAATACAAGAACACTCAATCACAGTATATTAACACAAACACAATAATAAATTACACACGATACATTATTTTAAAAACAGAATCAATTCAAAAATCATCGACTGGTTGAGCAGTACTTTTCGGAATGTTGGGGTATATATTTTTAATTTTTTGTTCCACTGGGGTATTCCACACAAGTGGGCCTACGAGGTGGTAAATCCCCAGGGCCCCCAATCTAGCCAGACCGGGCCTGAACGGATTGCACTCTTGACTATAGTCATCATAATTAATTCACTGTACAATTAGAGTTGCATTTTATTGTCATGTTAGGTATGACATAGCTGGTTAGTATAACATAATTGATAATTATATTTACTGTAATTTACTATTTGTATGATACAACTTACTCAGTTCTAATTTCTTCAATTGTTCTTAGGCCATATGTTACTTTACTGGTAATGCTCATTTCATGAGATTGGTTGTGAACACATTGCTTACTTGATATATGAACTAAAAATCCAGAAACACCATCTGCTATTTCCTCTATTCTTATAATTATGTCTCCTCTCTTGTTCTTATTTTCATCGACTAATATTAAATTTTCCTTGAAACAAATATCAGCTCTTTCCATTGGCTCTAAAAGAAGAAAATATTTGTTTTGTACATAAGGAAGTTATGACTGAAACAACTATCTAAATGCTAATTAAATCAAACATGTTATACAACTAGAACTATATATATATTTTATTAATTTAATGGCTGATAGGTTTGGGACTTCTAGTTCCCTTAACACCCGGGTTCAAACTCTACTTTACTATATTAACAACAAAGGGACAGATCAATAACAATGCATCAGTGGTTCAGTGGCAATAATATATATATATCTCTATATTTATTCATACAATGCAATGATACAAATACATACGATCTGACACCTTAGCCTACACTTATACTACATACATCTCTTATACCAGGTATTGACCTTTATAAGACAGACTGGATTACGATATTGGCAACTATAAAGCGTGTTACTTTTATCTGAATAATCCCAAAACTCTGAATATAACGTGACTCTAACTAGACTGAAATACTTTGGTTTGCTCACTCAGTTTGATGTCTTCACAGGTATCTCGATGGTCCAAATCTCGGAAGCTGAATTCCAAGTCTCGATTTCCTGGCCGCACTTTGCACGACGAACCAGCCCAACTTTTCCGGCCACACGCGCTAATAACAGACTGGCCCCGCTACCGGCCCAACACCTTAACAGACTGGCCCAACTCGCAGCCCCTCACTGGTCACCCGACCAGTCCACTCTGGCCCATCGACCACAATCCTCTGGCCTCGATTCTAGATTCGGATTATACTTTATAACCCGTCTAGCTTCCTTGTTGTCATCTTAAAACAAACCAAAGCAAAGCGAGTTCCGTGTTCCGCGTTTAACGAACCCTCACGCGACCTCGCTACAATTTCCGTGTTTATACCGTACTTCCTTGTCCGTCTTACTGGTCAAAACCTTAACATTCAAAATACTATTTCTAATAACTAAAATACTAAAACATATTCCTGCAAAACATAACATGGCTAAAACAAAAATGTCAATTAAACAATACAAAAACAAGAAGAAAATGTTTTGTAGAAATTTATTTTTTTCTTATGTGCATTTGTAATAAATATGTTTGTAGATTTTGCTCATATAAAAGAACAGTTACATTAGTTGAGAGTGTGTTGTATACATAACTTAATCATAAGAAATACAGTCAATAACAACAATGTTAGAATTTTATTTATTGATCAATTAAAATGAAGTATTATTTATAAATAACCATTCAATGGTTTTTGCTGGAACAATCTAAAAAATACTTTCTGCAGTCAAAACAAATCTGTGTTTTATGCTTTACTATTTTGTGAGTCGTTTATGTACCAGAAAAAGACAGAAATTACTTATCCTGGAGTTGATTGTTTTCACCATTGATGTTTTCATATCCTCAAGACCGAAGGGTTTGAAAAATAATCATTGGTTAGTACATCACAGGAAACTTAAGATTTCTTTGTAACTATTAACTTGTTTTTTTAGGCAATGATTAATTTGAGGATATAAAAAGGAAATTTCTGTATGATAATTCTAGCTACTCTATTGAAACAATTCTAATTTTCCCCTTTAACTTCTGTTCAAACTTTATGGTCATTAAAAAAAAAACACATAATAAAACAAGATTCTTTGAAGTGCACAATGGCAAATAAAAAGTCTGTAGAGGTTTAGGCTCGGATCCTTCAAGATAAAAAACAAAAGACCTTAACAGAACTTGTTAATACATTTTAGATTGTTTTGAATTTATATGCATTCAGAAAAGATATATTTTTTTAATAATAAATTTGAACTTCGATGTTACCTAATAAAAGCCATTAACAAAATAATTTATAAGTTTTACTGTTACAGTACTACTTCAATTATTATCACACTTTACAATAACCATGCATGCAAATTACAGCATCCTACAATAACAAAGTAGGGGTTTTAAAATAAAAAAAATAAAAAGTAGGCAAATTAAAGTTGGTGATAAATATAACTTATGTATCGAATGATACAAATTTCACCTCTCACTGAAATTTGCCGTACACATGTACTAAATATTTATATTTTCTTCACTTTATTAAATACAGTATAAGAATAAAGTTTTGTACTGTTTTTAAGTTATTGAAAAACTACCTTTTATTTTATTAAAAAATGAACTTTGGCAAACTCTGAAGTAATAAAAAAAAACTATTTACAGAAGTATTGGGTAAATTAGGAGATTTCATTATAATCAGGTTTTCTGATATATTTAAAAAAATTATAATATGCATTGAGAAGGTGCTAAATGAAGCAATGAAATAAGATTGTAACACACGGCCATATGCCTGATTTTACACACACACAAAAAACATGGTAGAAAACTTTTCCTTACCAATTAAGAAAGATTTCTTGACATAATCTTGTTGATCCTTAAGAGAAGTTGACTTTGAAGGAGCCATTACCGAACTTTTGTGTGATGAGGTTTTTTTCTGCAAGCTGTTAACTAATTAATTATTCTGTTAGCTGTTATTTAATTAATTTTCAATTTATAAACTAACAATACACTGGCCTAATATGTTATAGCACAATCGTTTAATTGAAACTCTCTTATTGTATATTGGTCAATACAAAGATAGTTAAAACAAATATGTCAAATGAAATTAGTAGAATTATTATAGCTACCGGTACATTTATATAGTTCAGTTAGCCAATAATATAATAGTGATAAAATACTTGTTTACTATTATTATTAAATGTAATATAAAGGAAAGTTTTAAGATATTAGTTTGTAAAATTGTTTAAAATGTATGAGTCAATGTGTATTTTCATGTGAAAACCAACCTGTGATTTGTTAAAATTACTTTGTAGACAATTAAGATTTTTTAAACGATTAACATTTTAATAAAGGGTGCACATTTTTATTTACTATTAGCCACGTGTAATTATCTACATTCTGTGCAATTGTTTGTTGAATTGATTTCAATATAGTTACCTATTTTTGTCAGAAACAACTGATTAAAGATCATTTAATTAAGGTAAATTTCCAAATTTGTACATATCAGCTGTGTTTACAGATTCTAGAAAGTTATTCTTTTTTTACTACCATGCCACCTGGAGAAATTACATAAAACAGCTGATGTACAGACTTAAATTTGCATGTTCATAAGGGTCTTTTTGTGCCCCAGTAAAAAAAATGCCACTACTTTAATACAATGGAAAGTAATGGGGCCTTTTATGTACTGATTCTCGATTAAAGTTCCAATTGTGTTTGTCATTTTGTTCCCAAAAAAGATGCCACTACTTTTATACAATGGAAAGTAATGGGGCCTTTTATGTACTGATTCTTGATTAAAGTTCCTTAAAGTTCCAATTGTGTTTGTCATTTTGTCCATACCATCAGAAAGAGTTATTATTTGCGTAGGGATGAGTTGGAGAATTGTCTGGTGAATAATAATACTTGTTTCTAAAAACATTTTCCTAGAGGATATGGTAATGTACTTGATTGTAAAAACAATGGCTTATGGAAACTTGTGCTCTGATTCTATGCATAGACTCTAGCCATAAAGGACGGGTAGTTATACTAAATATCTAATTCTTGGTTTTTTGATAAATCAAGGCCTACAATTGAGTTGTAGCCAATTTAGATGAAAGATCCTTGGGCATCTATAAACACACCATAGACAATTTTATTTCCTTGGAGCATCAAACACTAACTAGTTCATGTAACGTGCTTTCATATACGATTTTTTTTACTAATATCACACTTGTTTAGTATATGAGGTATTTTGATAGTATCCCATTGTGCATTTATATGCCTATTTGTTTCACCCTCTGTATAATTTTCAATAGAAATAGTATAATTTCTTCCCTGTGTATAATTTTGAGAAGCTGACCTGGAAATATTCCATTCTTTCTTGATTTGAAAAGGCTGAATTTGTTTATTGCCCATCTGATCTTTGTGACTGATGATTGCTGTAGCTATATTTTGCGTGAGGAAAAATCATTGAACTCGAGGGACGTCACCACTTGAAGTCTATCAACTCCTATAAAAGCGAATGTATGTAGGAGTAACATTTAATATAACAGCTGATTTCACCCATCATCTGTAAACCCAGTGTATATTATAGTTTGAGGTTATGTTTATAACTTCAATCGTTATAATTTCTTGTGAAGTTGATTTAATTAAATATGAGTTATAGAACTAAAGTACCGGTATGTTATAATATTTGCTTTGAGGTTATAAACTGCGTATATAAATATAACCTTTTATCATCAAAATATTCGTTTATACAAATTTAAAGAAGAACTTAAATACCTATTTGTTTAACTTAATATAATAGCTGATTTCACTCATCATCTGTAATACGCAATTATATTTTGGGGTTATGTTTACAACTTCAATCAATAAAATAGCCTAAGTCTTGTGAAGTAGATTTTTTTAAATAATAATATGTTTTAATGTATTATATAATATGTTATAAGATTTGCTTTGAGGTTATAAAATGAATAATATAAATACAATCTTTTATTATCAATATATTCAGTTATATAAATTTAAAGAAGAGATACTCATTTGTTAAACTTCGAAAACATTCGAACATCTTCGTGTTACACAGCGGTTCTCAAAGTGTGGGGCGCGACCCCCAAGGGGGCGAAATGAAGGATCAGGGGGAGCCCAAAGCTTGGCTGAAAAATGAATTAAATTTACTTACAAAATAATAAAGCAAACTTTTTATTTTTTAAATTACAACAAGTGTATTCTTTTAGTCAACATTGTAAGAGTGCTGAATATTTTATTTTTTTTAGTTTATCGGCAGTAAAATAATGTGCGTGTACACCGACATGTTTTCAGTACAGTGCGGGAGATAACTCGGTAGCTAGCACCTAGCATGCCTGATTGTTGTGGTTTGTGGTTTCACAATGGCGCGATGTACGATCGTGACCGATCGCCCCCGGACTTTCCCGAAACCCCCACCACTCCTACCCCTACCACCAACTCGTTGCGTCTACTGCAGTTACCTCAGCTCCATGTAACATAGCAGTTCTTCATGATTTGTGGTTATTTTCATACATAAGTTTTTGGTTGAGTACAAGTGTATATATTTACAAACTAACTTTATTTGTTGATGGCTAGATATCAATAACTTATCGAAATGAAAAGATTTCTTGTAACAAGTGGTGGAAGTGGAGGCGCATCAGTGAAGGCAGGTACGAGTAGTGGCGTCAGTGACAGTCAAGGTCAAAATAAGGATCCCGGCGACACGGCAAGTGTAACCACTCCTTCTCCATCCAAGTGGACCAAACCTAGCCAAAGTGCGCAAGTATGATGACAGTTATTTATCACTAGGTTTTACAAAAACAATCATAAATGGCCAAGAATGGCCCTAGTGTGTAATCTGTCTAGCCGTCCTGGCCTCTGACAGCATGAAACCTAACAAACTAAAAAGACATCTTGACACTAAACATGGAAATATCGCAAACAAACCTAGAGAGTTTTTTGAACGAAAACTTAATAGTGTTAAATCTACAAAAAATGCTTTTTTCAACATTACAAGTGTACCTTCAAAGGCTTTGTTGACATCTTATCAGGTTTCTCACAGAATTGTTCAGAAGAAAAAACCGCACACTATTGGAGAAGACCTGATATTATCAGCAGCAATGGATATGGTTTCAACTATGTTTGGAGAATCCATGGCTCAACAGTTGAAGGCCATACCAATGTCAAATGATACGGTATCAAGACGTATAGCTGACATTTCGGAAGATCTTCATGTGCAATTGATGGAAAAGGTGAACATTTCCTATTTTGCCATACAAGTTGTTGAAGCTACCGATCTTCATAGAGACGTACATTTAATATGTTATGGTAGCTCCAGAAACTAGATGGACACACTGCATAATTCATAGAGAGGCTTAGCAGCAAAAGGTATGACCCCGGAACTTGATGAAGTTTTACATGTGGTCATTAAAACAGTCAATCTCATTAAAGGGAGATTAAGGGCCTTTAAAGTCTCGAGTTTTTTAAAATTCTCTGTGAAGATATGGGCTCAGAACACACAGCTTTACTGTTTCACACTAAAGCTCGCTGGCTATCGAGAGGAAAGGCTTTGACCAGAATATTTGAGCTTAGACATGAAGTGCTCGCACTTTTGCTTGACGAAAACCACTAAAACTCAATGTTTTCCACTGACTCAGATTTTTTGCTGTGATTAGCGTACATGGCAAATATCTTTGAGAAAATAAATGTACTGGACAAGTCTTTACAGAAAAAAGATGCAAACCTTCTGCAATGGACTAAAAAGGTGAAAAGCTTTGTAATGAAGCTAAGTTTGTACGAGGGCGGTCTGAAAAGTGACAATTTGGAGCTATTTCCTAATCTTAAAATTATGATTGAAGAAATGGATCTTAAAACTATTCCAACCTATGCAAAGAAATGCTATATTAAACACTTAGAAATTCTCAAATCTCGTTTTGAAAAATATTTTGATGAGAGCTTGGATGGTTTGGCATGGATTCAAAACCCGTTCAAACCATCAGTCGATGAGTGCTCCCTCAACATGATGGAAAAAGAAAATCTTATGACCTCCAAGGCATTGAAAATACTCACTCCATTCGCCACCACTTATTCTTGTGAAACTGGGATTTCTGCTCTAGCTGCCATCATAGATCATGAATAATAAAATAGATCTTGCATGCATACGGGGGCTGTGTGCCGAGAAAAAGGTTGTCGCAAAAATAGTGCATGATCGCGCCGCGAGGTAGCGCTAGGGAGAAATCATTGGTAGCATTGGTGTTTCACACAGCTTCCATCGTTTCCCCACTAGATAACGCCACTATCGTCGAATTTCCAATGGAACAAAATATTGCAATGGATCGGAGTTCTATTAGGTTATCCAAATACAATGCTGCCATGAAGAGTAAATATCGCTCAAGACTGGATGTGACGAAGTAACTCAGAGTAGCGTTATCAGAACTGACTGAAAACTGAATTTTTTTAAAAACTTTCTTAGTTAGCACCTATGGCCCTAGAGGAAGCTATATACCAAATTTCATTCCAATCCTTTCTGTAGTTTTTGAGGTTTCATGATGAGTCAGTGAGTGAGTGAGTGGTATTTGGCTTATATATATATAGATTACGTGTGACTAAAAGTGACTAAGGTGTTTCAGATGAAACTTTTAATGTTTTAGGTATATTGTCTCCCGATTGGTCATTTGTGAACAGTAGGTTATTTATTGGGAGCTACAGTAAAGTGAAATGTGAAAAGTTGGAGCAAAATATCCCTTGAGAGATACAGTGCTACAGTATGCTAGCGCTTTGCGGGTTGCGTCACTGCTCTCAGTAGTGTTTTGCAGGCATTCGACATTCTCTTTTCAAATATAAAGAAACTTGTTTAGTTTTTGTATCAGATACCAAATTTTTTATTGCTGTTGTACCCGTCTTTTTCAGGTAAATATAAGGGAAACTTTTTTTTAGCTGTCGTACCAGTATTCGGTCAGGTAAATAAGGAACACATTTTTTTTAGCTGTCGTACCAGGCTTAGTTCAAGTAAATAAGTCAAACTTTTTATAGCTGTCGTGCCCGGCTTCAGTCAGGTAAGTAAGGAAAACTTATTACAGCTGTCGCACCCGGCTTCGGTCATGTAAATAAGGAACAGATGTTTATATTTGTTATAGCAATTTTTTTATAGCTGTTGTACTTGTCTTCGGTCAGGTAAATAAGGAAAGCTTATTACAACTGTCGTACCCAACTTCGTTCATGTAAATAAGGAGCAGATGTTTGTATTTGTAATACCAAATTTTTTATTGTTGTTGTACCCGTCTTTGGTCAGGTAAATAAGGGAAACTTGTTACAGCTGTCGTACCCGGCATCGTTCTTGTAAGTAATAAAAATTAAGAGGTGAACATTCTCCAAAATACTGTTTAACAGTCAACATTACAAAACATTATAGATCTATCGGTTAGATTGAAAAAAACTTTTCAAAAAAGTGGTTCTGTACAAGCAGCTTTCCATAAACGTTTTTCATATATAATAATTATATACCCGTAAATGTGTTTTAATAGTTTTCATTAAATTCAGCATCATGATTTTGAACTTCCGCCATTTTGAATAGGCAAGGTTCAAATAGTTGATTATTGTTTTGTAGTTATAGTTGTTTTCAGACTTGGGAAAGTTAACCAAAATATTTAACTGATTAAAGTTAAAGTTAATGCCAGAAAAAAATAACTGATTAAAGTTAAAGTTAATGTCTGAAAAAATTAACTGATTAAAGTTAAAGTTAAAAAAAATTAACTGATTAAAGTTAAAAGTTAAAATACGGCACGACATAAGGTTTATTAATACGCACTCGCGACATTTAATTTGATTGATCTCATTTTGTGATTCAAGTAAAGCTAATTAAAATACTTTTGTGAAATAATAATTTACAAGTATACGGTTAAATTCTTTGATTTATTCTCTACACTTTCTTATAATAATATTTCATTTTTGGGCAAAGGATATATTCCTAAATTTAAATTACTATTCAAACTAATCTTAGTTTTGTTAGCAGTCTTGTAGTAGGAACATAAAAACTGGCGTTTTCAAAATAAGAAATTTGAAATTAATAAATATTTTTTATACAGTTCCTTTTAGAACTAAATTATACAAAACTTCTGTACGTTTTGAAAAAAATACAAAAAATATTTACTACTTTTTATGTAGGCCTAGGTCTAAAGTTGAACCTTTTCCTTTCATTACTAAACATTTTTTGTTTCTTGAGCTAATAACTTTGTAAAATTTACATCTATCAATTTTTTACTTGCATACCGGTATATGAATTCTTTGAACCTTTCTGTACAAAAAAGCTATGGAACACTTTCAAATTGGTATATAATTGGTACTATATTTTTCGAAATTTTGAAAATATGCTTGCAAACGTATACCTGCCAACTTTAAAAAATCAGAATCAGTAAAAACTACGTTCAAGTAATTTTGACCCTTTTTTAAGACACAACCCTGTAAATAGCCATTATGCCATTATAACCTAATATCAGATTAATTCAGAGACAGTTAGTATTAAAATGGCTCAACTAAAAATTAGGATCACTTGAGAAGTAGTAATTTCATTTAATGGAATAACTCTTTCGTCAGTAATTATGTCAATTCAACTAACCTTTTTAAAAACATGCATTAATATTTTTTTTTAAAAGTTTTAGAGTGATACACAAAGGCTAGAGTAAAATGTATACAAACTTAATATTATTCTAGCTGCTTTTCAAATAAATGAATATGAATAAAATATTATTTTCAAATATATACACACTATACTATTTTAAAAAAAACCCATATGAAAGAACTTAATACAGGCAAAAAAGAAACATTTTTCAAATAACCCATAACTAACTACACAAACCAACTTTCCTCTATGCATAAAAAAATGTTCTTGGGTTGTCAATGGTTAGCAATATCATTTTAAATAGGCTAGTAAATTAATTACACATTTCATAACCAGATCCCTATTCATGAACATTATTAGTACAATTGAATATAGAAAGTAAATAAAAGCCACATATAGGCGATATAATTTTTGTGAGTAGTAGGCCCCTATAAAAGTTTAATTTTAAGAAATAATATCAACTAAGAACTTAGGACTTCTTGCTACTTTGGTTAAATTGCTACGGTGGAACATTAATTTGTTGTTAGTTTACTGTAAAAATCTTACATTTAAAAGTTAAAGGCTACAAAAAGTATAAACTGAATGAAACGAAGTTTTAAGATCCAAAATAGAATAGCCTATTGCTCTTTTTTGAATGGTCATGCAGCAGTAAATATCCTTGTCTTGTTGTAAGAAATTATAAATAATACGGAAATGTTTATTATGGGAGTATTAAAAATGTCAGTTAACTTTATATGCATATTTATTAAAATATATAATTTGTTTGCTAAAAACTATTTGTGTGAGCCAAAAATATTTAGGCTACATAGGCCTATTATGATTATTTTTACAATTGGATAAAAAGAAAGCTGTTTAGTCTATGTCTATGAATATTGAATCATTTCGACATGCTGCTGGACCAATGACGTTGTAATTTCTAAAGTGGCAATGTCCTAAATAAACTTAAAAAGTTAGATAGCTTTAAGAATTAGCCACAAAGGATTGAAACAGATGCCCGAATACAATTTGCGCCAATTTTATGATCTATCGTTGTTGAAATATTATTTAAAATACAATGACGAAAGTCAACAAAAGAATACGATGTCCTTATATTATTAGAGCTTAATTTTATAAAACGACGGTATTAAAACGCAATTTAATATACAACAGTGAATGTCCCCGAAAAATCGATGCCCGAATAAAATGTGTGCCAATTTTATGAACTATCATTGTTGAAATACTATTACAATGACGAATGTACGAATATTATTAACGCTAATTTTATAAAACGCCG
>JAGFPH010000078.1:1018521-1029147 GCA_018207615.1 Philaenus spumarius
ACACAGAATTTTCAAAATGTTGATCCATAAACGTCATCCCTTAGTGCTACGACTTTTTAACTGTCAAAATCGGGTTTCGCATACCCAGAAACATATAAAATGATACCCTTACGTTGAATTTTCAAAATTTTGATCTAAAAATGTGACTCCGACGCACTACGACTTTTAATTGTCAAAATCAGTGTTTCCGCAACCAAAAACATACTAAACGTTACCCCACACAGAATTTTCAAAATGTTGATCCATAAACGTGATCCCGAAGCGCTACGATTTTTTAACTGTCAAAATCGATTTTCCCGTACCCAAAAACATATATAACGTTACCTTACACAGAATTTTCTAAATGTTGAAACAATATTTTCAAAAGTTTGTCCCAAATACGCTACGACCTTTAAACTCTCAAAATCAGTTTTCCCGTACCGAAAAACATATTAAGCGATATCCCACACTGTATTTTCAAAATACATTTATTTTTTATAAAAAGATGTTTTGATTAAAAGTATGTTGCTTTTTCGGTGTAGTATAATTAAAAATATTGTACGTAACTCGCCCGGTAAGTTTTTCCGTGCTTGCATGAAAGTCCCGCACTCGGCTGCGCAAAGAAAACCCCTACTTACCTAAACAATACAGAAATTATAGTCAACCGCACAAACACAATGAGTTAACAAACAAATAACAAACTCGTAATCAACCTCGCTTAAAATCTCATAATTATAACTTTAAACAACATTCATACCGTAATCTATCAAATGCGAATTACGCGCACAAGAGTAGCAGAGGTGTGTCGGAAGTACTGTAATCAGTATTTTGTATTCGTTACTTTGCAGACACACAAAGCAATCGCTACTAACGGCTCAAAGTAGTGGCTACAGCTACTTCGGCTTCTCTATTGTACTTTTAGTGCAGTTTAGATTCGCGGAATACTTCGAATCCACATTGTGAGTCCAGTCCAGTACTGACAGCGTATTCGCAGTAGCCCCGGTAGCGGTGGAGTTGGAATGAAATGGAATGTAACGATGGTGGGCAATATCGGCGGAATGGCAATCGCGAACACAAACGTATTTGCAGAGATCGGTGATGGCCGGGACCGGAATTGATGGAATCGGAATCGACTTGATGCCGATTCCAGTGCTGAGAATCGGTGGAATCGACTTTTGGAATCAAGAATCGACCCATCCCTAGTATTTATATATTCTAAATTAATGGTTTTACTTGTAGGAGGCCAAGAGACAGAGTTGAAGAGAAGGAAGTTACAAAAGATAAAGAAAAAGAAGGCGAGGCTATCAAAGAACGGTATTTAGGTTTAGTAAAAAAGAAGAGGAGGGTACGAAGATTAAATGATAGGAAGTTTGTGTTTGATTGGGATGCGTCTGAAGATACGTCTGTCGATTATAACCCTTTGTACAAAGAACGGCATCAAGTAAGTTTTATTTTGAACGTGTGTATACAATGTTTATTTAACCTATATAGAAAGTATAATTATTAAAGTTTTAATTTGTGTCAGAATATTGAATTTTTACAATTAGGTGTTACTAACTTATAATATTTATTTATTTAGGCCTATCATTACTTGAGAAATAGTATTTATAAATATGTATGATTTAATACCATACTTAAGTACATGTTTTGTTTTAGTACTTACTTCGTACTACTGAAGTACTTAATACTTTCCAGTAACACTTACTTTAAGCTTGCAGAATTCACATCTCATACAATTTAAAGCATTCTGTATAATTCCTATGGAAAAGTAGGGAAATATTGTTTTAGAATACTTATGTTAGTAAAAAATAGTTTTAGTAATATTGGTTTAATAATAAATTCTGTTTGAAGATAATATTCAACTTTTTTTATGAATGTCAATAAACAAAATAGTAAAAGTGTCACTATGAAGTTTCAGTCAAATGATTTACTATATTTTTAAGTGTTTACTTTATTTTATAATCAACTGTCTTCTAATTCATAACAGAAAACACGCAAATGTTTTGGCTGGTGCTAGTTATAATAAACTCTGTATGATAAATTTTCCTTGTGAATTTAACTTAAGTTAGGTTTTTAACTTCCAAATTTTGTTTTTGACTATTCGATTATTCTTTGGCATAACTTCATTAGCCTAATTGATAAAAAGTAAAAATCCACCGTCAACTTTTATATTTGTACCAACTACCTTTTAACTGTAGGCCTAATGTTTGTATTTAAATTTCTTTTGATGATTTATTTTTTAATTTGTTATATATTTGATTATTATTAATAGTCTGATATAAACTGTTTGTTTATTAGGTTCAATTTTTTGGAAGAGGAAATGTGGCTGGTATTGACATTAAGGCTCAAAAAAGAGATCAGTCTAAGTTTTATGGAGAGTTGTTGGAGAAAAGAAGAACAGATGCCGAAAAGGAACAAGAGAAGTAAGATTTTTTTTTTTGTTTACAAAAATTAATCCATATAAATTAAAATATTGCGTAAACAAATTTGCTATGTTTTTATTAGTTTTAGGTGTTGGCTCTCATTGACAAGTTCTGCAGATTTTCAAAGTCTAATTGTCATCGAGCTTAAATAAGTTTAGAAAGTAAATGGGTGAAAATTGAGTTGGAAGACTTGTTTACATTGTCACAAGTTAAATCTAATAAAAGTGTTTAAGAATAATAACACTATTTCTCACACACATACGTTTAATAATCGTGACAAAGTCGTTATCCTCAGTGATACATAAACTACAATTCAAAAATTATAAATCCGTAACCTAGGACTAAGCTTCATATTTATACTCCTTTATAAGAGCGGGCTTGGTCCTTGTTTCTAAACAACTAATATGGTTAACGTAACTAATACAAGAGAAAGTGATATCGTACAGTGAATAAGTTTTAGAGAGTATATTATTACAGAATTATATTAATTATGCATTTTCAAATCTATATATATAAAAATGAATTGCTGTTCGTTAGTCTCGCTATAACTCGATAACGGCTGGACCGATTTGGCTATTTTTGGTCTTAAAATGTTTGTAGTAGTTCATAGAAGGTTTATACGTAATGAAAAGTTTGAAAAGTTTCCCGAAAAAGTTTCAAATTTGGAAGAAACTGAACAGCATTTATTGTATGAACTCAAAACCATAGCTCACAAAAACAGCTGTTCGTATAAAAAGCTAATGTTTGTTTACATGTATTACCATAGCAACATTACTTAGGAAATTTATAATCACTTTAATACTCTTCAAAACCAACAGCTTTTTAAGGTTAGATTGAAAAACTATAAACAAACACAAATAAAAATGCTTACAGAATTATAATTCAACTCAAACATTGGTTATTAAATATCTATATAGGCCTACTTAGAGATATGCTGCTTAAAATATTGTTTATATAAAATATATCATAACTATGAAGTTTTTAATACTTTTCAAAACATATTTTCGCTATCAATAATAATAATAACAAACAAATTATTTGACACCATGCATAACCATAAACATACACGAGATTAAACACATTTTATTGAAAACTAAACTAACCATCTGAATTAAACTAAATGCCATTAAAATATCACATTCGTAGCTTTATTTTGATATATTTATACTGTATATTGTATATTTAAATACTAAACAATATATATATATACTAATTAGGCCTATCTATATATTAATAGGCAAGCACAAAACTTGTCGTCCTTTTTTCTCAGCTTGTGTGCATCGTAGGAGAAATTCGCGCATACCGTTAGAAAGGTAGTGTCCTGTAGATGAGCAGAATCCCATTATAATTTACATCGGTCCTCAGGGATACGCCCCAGTGGCCCTCAAAGTTTCAATGTTAATCTTATGGAAGGTCAATCTTAAGGAAGAAGAAGAAAGATTTCTTTTAATTTTATCAGGGGCACAAAAAACAGCTGTTCGTATGAAAAGCTTAAAACAGCTGATTTTGATCAACAGCTGATTTTGATCAACAACTGATTTGGATCAAAAACTGAATATAATTTTAGGTTAGGTAAATCAAGCAATAGCAATAGCGAAGCATTGCCGGGTCCACTAGTGATAAATATAATCTTGTTAACAAAACACTTAAATTCATGTTAGTTGAGTATATAATAGATATAAATAAATAGTCATTTGAATAATAATAAATTCATACCATTATTAGGCCCTACATAATAAACTAATTCTAATGATAAAAAATAATTTAGCGTATATGTGACAATCAAAAATAAATAAAAACGAAGTACAAAATAAACAAGATTAACATATTTAATGAAAAAGTTACACATTATATAAAATAGTAGTAAAATAGCTCTAAGTTAATCTAAGTATAAGCTCTATAAATGACCAGTTAATCAAGATGAGACTAGTTATAATAGTACTCAAATTTGACCTACATATGAATGAGATTGTAAAGAAACCTAGAATCTGGAATCTGGTTTTACCAATAGAAATGCACACTAACCTATAAACCTGTCACTAACCCGATTTAGTCAAACTGCAAGTAGAAATTAGAATAGAGCAGTCTTTATAACTATATATGTACCAATAACCAGAATGTAAATTTTATTAATTTGTAAGATATCAACTCAAACACCATAAACATACGTTAATTCAAAATAGGCCAACGTTCATTCACACATAACTCACATCACAAAATAACACAGTACCAAGACATATTTATTTATTATTCAACCACATTCAATAAATTAACAACCAAATTTTATTCAATGAGACCTTAGTTAAGGACATATTTAATTTTGAAATCAACAATTGCAACTTTTACAGTATCAAAACAAGCCAAGGCAGACATCTTTATTTACATGGCAAAAGAACGCGGAACAGGGTCCAAACGAACGAACCCATTAAACATTAAAAAACATAGACTTTAACTGTGGAAATCATACACCTAATAAAAATAATAATACAAAGATGCCAGTTATGATGGTAACACTGATAAATAAAATACTTCTTATGTTAGTTTATATTAAATATTGTAACGTGTTTAGGCTATTGAAAACATGTTCTAGTCTAAATTTACAAGTATAATGTAGTAGCCTAAATTTCTGGTTAATTTATAAAAGAACAGAGAAAGAAAATAAGATAATTCAAATGCTCATAATGTAAAAAGTCTAAATTTATTATAACCTCAAAAATACTTTTCAACAAGGTAATAATCATTTTAGAAATATTTATAACTTTTGGAACTTTTAGATATATATTAAAACAATTTATTTTAAATACTTTGAAACTTAAATAGTAATCAAATTAACTGAACCTTTTTCCAAGTAAATAAAAAGAAAACAAATTTGATAATTGTAACTCTAGGTTAGATGTTGAAATAGACCTCACACTATTCATAATAAACACCCCTCAGGAAATGTAATTAGTTACATCCTGGAATCAAAATTTTAATGTGTTTATTAAACCAATCAAATAATAATTAGCGATAAGTGAAATAAATGTTGAAATGTGTAAAAACAATGAGAGAGATGTAACAGTTCAATACATGAATTCGGCGGAGGAACAGATCGGAAGGTTATGAAGTTTATTTATTGGTGTTATTCAACTTCTCTTTCTATTGTCATTTTTTTAAAACAAAATTATCTATGAAACCTACTCTGTAAAAACATGTAAACCTTAAACATTAAGGTTGTAACACATGCAATCTCATGGAGATTTAATGAACGATTTTTACATTTTTTAACAGTAAAACAAATATTGTTAATACCATTATTTCAAAAAAGTTATTTTGTTTGTTTGAATGTGTTTTGTAAAAAATAATGTTTCTAAAGGGTACGGTTGAAGAAAGTTAAAAAGAAGGAAGAAAAGCAACGGTGGGATGATCGTCATTGGTCAGAGAAGGCTCTTGATGAGATGACTGAAAGAGATTGGCGTATATTCAGAGAAGACTACAACATTACAATCAAAGGTAAGTGTTGTTAGCACAAAAGCAATATTTGTTACAAAAAGAAAGAACAGTTAGTTGTAGGAGGCAATTATAATCTGAATCAAGATAATTAAACAAGAAAATTAAAATAGCTAAAGTACAGAATACAAGTAATTATTTTTTATTTTGTTTTTTTGTTATTTTGTTTTGTTATTTAAAAAAAATACTTATTGCATAGACATTGCCAAAGATAGAAATAATAAAATGTAATATACAGAGAATTAAAATTGTATACTGTTCATATCAACCTTCAACATTATAAAAGGACACTTATAAAACGCTCAACAGAATCAATTCTAACATTCTCTGATAATTTATTGAACAATCTAACGCCAACATATTCATAGTTTTGTTGTGTTTTATTTAGCCTAATAAATTTACTGTCTATACAGTTTTTTTCTTCTTTTGT
Source organism: Philaenus spumarius (assembly GCA_018207615.1). NCBI lineage: Eukaryota > Metazoa > Arthropoda > Insecta > Hemiptera > Aphrophoridae > Philaenus > Philaenus spumarius. Next base: position 1,024,843 of record JAGFPH010000078.1, read on the forward strand.
TATGTTTATGAATATAGTTTTGTAGATTAAACAAATTAAATTTTCATATATATTTTGACTAACCGTCTACAATATTCAATTTGCTGTCGTATACGATGGCCGTTTCAGCTATTCAGCCATTTTCAAGTATTTTTTTTAGCAGTATATCCTTTGTTACTCAACACAAAAGCACTCATTACAGTACAATAACACAATACAATAACAAATAACATTAAAAAAGATAAAACAAAGTCAATTCAAAAATCTTTGACTGGTTGGGCCCAACATTCCAATACATACCGATAACTGCTATAATAAAAAATACCTGAAAATAGCTGAAACGGCTGTCATATATTACAGCAAATTGAATATTGTAGACAATAAGTCAAAATATATATTTATTATATCAATATTCGGAATGGCGACAAACAAATGTTTTGATTAAAAATTTCTTTTATAAAAACAAGACGGTGCAGCACATAAAAACAAGCCAAAGTTAAAATTTTAAGGTGTGAAAAGGGAGCCTTGGACAATTCTCTTCTACTTAAGACTTTCACTGTATCATGGTTTTCTTTTGCCACTTAAAAAATAAAAATAACAATTGTTGGTAATAAAAGAACAGTTGTATTATGTTTTTTTTAATAGGATCTGTATTTGTGTTTAAGGTGGGAGAATTCCAGACCCTATTCGAAACTGGAAGGAATCTGGTTTTAGTGCAGAAATTCTGGATATCATTGATAAAGTGGGCTACAAAGATGCCACTCCTATCCAAAGGCAGGCTATTCCTATTGGCCTTCAGGTATGGTATAATTTTGAATATTTTATCTACATTAATTTGTGCAATATTCATTTTGATAAAAATCTCTCTTTTTTTCTTAATCAACATTTCATTATTTTTTAAGTGTTGGGCCAGCTTGTTTATTTAATTATTTTGTTTAAAATTTTGGGTGATTAAAAGGCTTTATATATAGTTTTTTGATATTAGTGTCACTAGCGGGAGTTTCTAAACTTTAAGTATCAGTTGTTAACGTTTTTATTTTGTGCTATGTGTATCTTTGTTGTCGTAGAAAACAGTAAGAGCACAAGTCCAATAGGTAAGTTTTTAGAAGGGGAATTACCTATTTAATCGTTATCAGGTTGGATTTCTGCTGTCACTTGAATGAATGGACTTGTTTACTAACCATGTCTTTTAGACATTTGTGAAAACTCGAGAAATATTAGTATTTCAAAAATATGTTTTTATAAAACTAATCAGTAATTGATTCAATTAGTATAACATAATGTAAATTTAGCAAGTTATTAAATTCCTTCTGCCCAAGAAAGATAAATTGGGTTGTTATAATTAATTGTAGTTTTCCTTTTGTGCATTTTAATGAGCAGTTGCTTTTTTATGGAAATTAAAAATAATAAACTAGTTATGCCTAAAGCAAGTTATTGTTTAAATATTGTAAAAATTATTTTGTACCTACAGTATGAAATATCTAAGAACAGTATTACAAGAGGTTATCATGTTTCAATTTTGAAAGAAACCACTATCACAGTAAAATAAATACGACCAAGTATGTTTAAAAAAAAACTATTACAACCACGACATGCCATGTTCGGCTAAATAGCTCAAACGAAAATCGAAGGCAGTTTTCAATTGTTAAGGAGGGAGTTACAAAATATTTTCGTCAAAAATAGGTACTCTGATTTTAGTCTTGATCCAGTGCAGACGTATTTGAAAAATATTAAAAAATTTATATTCCCAAGAGTAGTAAAGTACAAGAAATTAAATAGTACAAGTAACTTGGAGGAAGAAACAAAATTATAAGTCCCAGGGAAGTGGGAACTTAAAACAATACCGGTAGTAAATTTCAAGGAAAACAGTTTGTAGACAAGAGGCCATATTGAAGATAATACCTGACCTAAAATATATCCATTTTCTAAAAAACTGCATCCAAATTAAAACTGCAAAATCAACATAAACTTTATAAACTTTTTAAATCTAGATCGAACTTTTCACACACTTTGGACTTTTAATATTTTAGTTTTAGGAATTTTATAAATTAGTTTAGTATTTCATGTATGTTAGTTGTAAGTGGTAAATTTGAGATTGCTTATTTAACAGCAAGACAGCCAGGGATTCTTTAACCCGAGATAGAGAGTCTTATTTAAAAAAAAATTATATAAAATAATATTCATTGTGCTTTGAAGCAAAAAATATAAAATTGTAAAAAAGAATATAAAAATAAAGAAATTGTAAAATAAAAACCATAAAGGAGTTAGTACTTATTTCTTCAGCTAAGTAGTAGTAGTTTTAAAATTAACAGTTACTTTTATCATAAATTGAACAAAAAAAGAAGTTTTACTAATATTATAATTTGATGCCCAACAAGTGGGACATTTTGAAAAAAAGAACATCATAAATTATAACAGATATAATACATGTTTGGTTTCATATCTCTGATTACAGAACCGTGACATTATTGGTGTAGCTGAAACTGGATCTGGCAAGACTTTAGCTTTCTTGATTCCGCTCTTGATGTGGATTCAGTCATTACCTAAAATAGATCGTATGGAGGATGTAGACCAGGTACACAATTATTCACTACGATACCATACTTTTTTGTTTATCTCTAACAATTTCATTCGCATTGAAGTTGATTCTAAATTGTGATTTTGATTCAGGGTCCATACGCAATCATTCTTGCTCCTACTCGTGAGCTTGCACAACAGATAGAAGAGGAGACAACCAAGTTTGGTTCCCATCTGGGTATCAGAACGGTCGTTGTTGTTGGTGGATTATCTCGAGAAGAGCAAGGTTTCCGCCTTCGAATGGGTTGTGAGGTAAAGTACTACTAAATATTTTCCAAAGCTGTGGAACTAAATTAAATCATATTACAAACAGAAATACATTTATAACATGTAACCAAGTGAAATGGGAATTCTGTTTTAAAATGAGTTGAATATCATTTCTTTGGGAATTTGAATATGTACCACTTTGACTAGTGTACTTTGCCACAACTTGTACATCCTATACCAATAAAAAAGTTAAATGTAGTTCTAAGAAAGTATTACAAACCCTTTCAGTCCCAGACATTTTCTCCGAATTTGAAAGGATTTCATAAAAAAAGATATAGTCTTGTTATTTGATAAGATATCATCATGGTTTTTGAATTGTTTTTCTTCTAATAGACCTATAAATAATATTTTCTACTATACTCATTTTTCCATCGTACCAACAAATTTAGAAAAAAATAAAATTACATACCATAGCAAAAAGTTTTTATAAAATTTCCAGTTTCTATGAAGAAAACAAATAGAGAAAAAATGTATTACTTGAAAACTTGCATATTATCACTTTAAGACACATTTTGTTGTATACTTATGTTAAAAATTTTGGGCCAATATCTTGCTAAATAAAAAAGTTACACTACTATTTAGAAAAAACAAAGTTTTTACCCGAAGAAAAGAATTTGCTTATAACAACGACGGTGGTCCGCCTAAAGGGGCGAGATAGGCAATATGATTGCTATGTAAAGTAGCTAAGAACATTTTATTCTGTACAAGCCTTAGTAGCCGAGAGATAACCTGAGGTCTTCCTGATCAGAAGATCCTGGGTTCGAATCTCGCGAGACCAGGTAGCTTTTCATATCTGTGGTTTGAGGGTAGGAGGGCAGAAGTAAAGCAAATGGTGGTTGGCTCTCTTCCAAGCTGACGGGATATGACTAGTTACCTGGTCTAAAGGCTTGAGATGTTTTTTTTGCATATTTTTACTGTAGTATTTCTGTATATTTATATATATATTATTTAAAATAAAACCAACCTACGACTTATGGGGGGAACACTACAGTACTTTCATTCATCCTCAAATTTACATCTATTTTGTATACTATATCATATGTGAAACGTAAAGACCTATTCCTTCATGGTAGATTGATATAAAATATTAACAAAAATAATCATTTTTGATTTTTTATGATTTTTTTCTGAACGTCCGAAAAATCGGACGCCAAAGGGTTAAATTAATATGTTATTAATTTTTCTTATTTTAAATAGATATCTATATTCATTATTGTGACTCATACTTCCTAGACCATTATTGTAAATTTTTGAAATTAATTTACCAACCTTCAAATGGTCATGTTAATTTCCCCTCTACTGCTGGGGTCTTACTAGTTTCCCAGCTAGTAAGACCCAGCAGCAGTAGAGGGGAAATTAACAGGACCATTTGAAGGTTGGTAAATTAATTAAAAAAAAGATATCTATAATTTTCTGTGTTAAATATTTACTATGTCTTATTGTTACTCATTATCCATAACAATCTTTATCTTATACTTGCAT
>JAGFPH010000078.1:1054266-1090842 GCA_018207615.1 Philaenus spumarius
TACATTGTTTATTGACATCATAGGGGCAAATATAAGGACCCCCGGACCCGCTCCCCCTGAAATTAGAAAAAATATTAAAGTAGTAACACTACAGTAAATTAAGAAATAAATGTTAACAATTCAATTGTCTGACATAGTATAACATACGTTTTTATAGTTTGATATTCTGCTAGTTTTGTTAGGAACAATAGTAAGGTCAAAAATGTAATTCAAAAATGTTTTCTGTCAAACAAATTAATTTTTCTTGTTTCTTGAAAACAGTCCTTTATTTAAATAATAAAGTAAATGATAGTTCCTTTAAAATCAAATGTAAAAATAAAAACTTTAAAACGAAACAAATAACTTTTTACAAGAAAGCCTTTCAAATTGGCATTTTGACTTACATAGCAGCAAAACAAAAATTAAATAGCAGCACTAAGAGAGAACTATGCCTCAACTCTCAAAATAGCTTCAAAAGACAAGTTTTGTAGGAAAATTTTTACATATTTTTATACAAGTTTCTTGAACTACCCATCTGTGACATCAACCATCCTTTAGAAAAACAAGACTTTTTCTGTTTTCGTAGAGATCATCAGCTTTCAGCAAGCAGAGAAAACTTCCTAGAATTAGTTGAATTTTGTATTATGGCCTGTTTTTCAAGAACATATTCTACAAGTTCAACAGTATACACAAAAAAGAAAGGTTTTCAGTTAAAAATTCACCGTAAAAAATGTATTCTCTGAGGAAACAATGTAAATGAGCTGACTAAGGCCTGTTTCACACTTACCCAGCTGTTGTGTAAACGATGCCGTATACACGACAATCTGGACTAAGAGTATACAACTGTTTTCACACTTACCCGACAAATGTCGTGGTCGTGTAAACAAAACCCGGCTGTCGTGCTATTGGTGTAGGAAGTCGGTTGCTCCCACTGCCGGTGTCGGAAAAGGAAAAGGGTGAAGGGACTAATGGCGGAGAACACATCTAGCCGGCACGTGTCGTTTGCAGTTTCTAATCGTCCTGGTTTTGTTGTTCTTGTTTTTGTGATAAATTTTTTTTTTTTTAAATTGGCATCCACTGGGTACTGCCAACAGAAGTGAAAACTTAAAACTATGAAATAAGGGTGTTTTTTATTTCCAAATTGTAGTATCAATAATTAAAATTGTATAATTTGTAAATTAAAATCATTAACATTAGTCTAGTTTTCAAATTTTTATATGGTTTATTTATTAATCAAAATATACGATTTACTGCGCAAGCCTAATACAAAATATAAATATACATAATTGACATATAATTAATCAAGATAATAAAAAAAATTTATTTTTATCGAAGACAAGTTCATCGAGACTTCTTATAGGCTAATAAGTTAGACTTAACGAAATTGTATTAGATCCAAATCAATTTACTCTAAACATAATCGTCCAATTTGTATGAAATAAAAAATATACATAAACAATATATTATATAATATTGTCCACAAAATGTCAATGGAGAGATATTGAGTGATAACTCAGTATAGCCTACTATATACATATACACTCTGTATACAATTTAGGCCTATATTATTAAATATCGAGTTCTGAAAGAACCTCGGCTCGGCTAGATGTCGGTGTGATAGCCGGATAGGTGTGAAACAGGCCTAAGAAGGCAAATTACTATAGGATTTAATAGTAGACCTACAGTAATTGAAGAATTACCGTACATTTTCATCAAATGGATGAAGCTATAATATCTTGATATTGTTTGTGATAAAATCTTGTTTACAAAGACCACTTCATAAAACGTTAGCCATTCGTTTTTACAAGAGATTTTAAAAGCTCTTGAGAACTATTAATTGAATATAAAATTTTGTTGAAGTTAAGGATATATACACTTTATCATATGCAAAGATGTGACTATGAATCCACCAAAGCAGGTGTATAGGCAAGGATTGGCTAGTTAAATGTGAAAACTTTGAACTAATCACTTTCTGAATATGTGCAGAGTAGTCTTCATGAATTTGGAAGCAATAATTTGCTGCAAACAATTTATATATCTCTAAATCAAAATAAAACTCTAGTTATTTAACCAATTTTGGCTTACTCAAAATTCTTCACTTATGAGTGTCAATTTTTCACTAATGTTCAAAAGCTAAACAAATTTAAATTTGTGTTTACAGTCAAGTAATAAAATATTTCCTCTTCATGTTACTCAATTTTTTACTAAGCTGATACTATATGAAAATTAAAATATATACCAATACTTGCAGAGATTAAACTTTGTCATAAACTTTGCACATTTAGTAGCCTACCAGTACTGTAATAATAAGAAATTCAGCAACTACACTATAAAAATATAATACTGGGATTCAAACACTAGAAAGTGAATGTTCAATAAGTACTGTGGTAATTGTAAACACAAACTTATGTAAATAAACTTAGTGAACTTATGTAAATTATGTAATCACAGTTTTATAACAAGTTCCTTTATTGAAATTCTTATTTTATATTAGCATTCTACATGAAGTGGAAACCAAAGTAGTATAACTTTCTTCTATATGTCTATACAGTGTACATAGAAAAATGAAGACCGAAAAGAGTTAAATATTATTCTTTCATTATCAACTCCTATAAAAGCATGTGTACGTACGGAAGTGAGTAACATATAATATAACAGCTGATTTCACCAATCATCTGTAAACCCAGTGTAGATTATAGTTTAACGTTGTAATTTCTTGTGAAGTTGATTTTTTTTTAATATGAGTTATAGAACTAATGAATACTATAATATATGTTATAATATTTGCTTTGAGGTTATAAACTATATATAAACTAACTGACCCATGCGAATATTTCGCAAGTTCGGAGTAGGCCTACATTTACCTGATTTAACACGTTGATTTAATTCAGTTAATTAAGTTTATTTATTTACATTGGTTTATAAATAACAGTTTCCCTATACAATCTTACAGTGTAAACAATCTAACTAACAGCTGTCATGCTAGTTAAACAGATGGTTAGTAGATGGCGCCTTTCATTAGGAACATGCAGAATATAATATAAAAGTTTTTTAAATCAATTTTTGTTATTAAAACATGAATTTTAAGCTGTTTGTCTATTTTTCCCGTGTAGTGGTTAAGGAAAGCTTTAAAATGATGCCTCATTCATGTAATTTGATGATGTATTAAGGAAGTTATGGCGTACCGACAAAAAAATAGTCTTGAGAAATAATATATGCGATACAACCTTTTATCATCAATATATTTTTGCTTATACAAATTTAAAGAAGAAATAGGCCTACCTATTTGTTTAACTTTTAACAGCTGATTTCACCCATCATCTGTAATATACTTGCAAACCCAGTGTAGTTTTGGGTTATGTTTAGGTAGGCCTAGATAAGTAGGTCTTAATGTTGTTTGTACTTACATGAGATAAGAATCTATCACCATCACTGTACTTAGGCCAGACATAAGCATAAATTGGTATTTTTGAGTTTCCCACTTTTGCCATGCGCCTAGCTTCATCCATCCGACCCTTTATATACTGCTTATTACTTTCCACAGACATTTCTTTACTGCGAAGGTACATCGATGGAAAAAGAGCTTTACTTTCCTTAAATAACCATTTTGATCTAAAATAAAAGCAATATCGAAGAACTTTTAGACATATAAAAAAAATAATGTTAAATAAAATAAAATCAGTTATTACAAAAACATCTGTGCATCATGCTTACTAAACCTCATACCTTATGTACACTTAAAACCAACAACAAAATAAAAAGCTTAACTTTAGATTGCTCACTAATTGTACCATAATACCTTAGTTTTATTGTCAAGAGTAAATTTGTCCCTTGTAGCTTTTCAAAACACAGTCAGCTTGATTATTCAACAAATAAAGGAACACATAACACAAACTTCAAACACACTAAAACTGTAAGAGTCTGGCTATTATTATGCAATTAATTAAAAATGTTTGTGGCCTCATTGTCTAACCCTCTTCACTTACTTCGACCACAGAAAACTCCAAATTAATCCAAATAGTTTGCTAAACAACAAATAGGCTAATTGAATTTCTTATTGAATCCTATATATGGCTCAATAGTCAAACTAAAGTAAAAACATAAAGATCCTTTGAATGGACTTTGTACTGTACCTACAAACAAAAAATGCTGTCACCAATCAAAATTGCCAAATATTGTTTACAGATATAATAAATAAAAATATTAACTTGGATAGTTTTAGATTGATCGATGTACTGTATATTTTTTGTGTTAAATTACAAAGCCTGACAATGCTGAGTTTGTTCAGTGAAACAGCGCTGCAGCAACATTATAGAGAAAAACGGACATAAGTATTTATGATATGAAAATAAAAATATTTTCCTGTATTGGCACAGAAGTTATTTTACTTTTCACTGCAATAGTAGTTATTTGTATATAAAAATTAAATGATTGTTTACTATGAAAACAACACAAAATCATAACAGACTTCTGAAATAATAATTTATCAGAATTTGGTGCTTTCAGGAAATTTAAAGACACAATATTCAATTTCTAAATTTCTATATACTTTTGAGTTTTGTTTGAACAATAATAATTAATTAGCCATAAGTTAGGTCTAAATATTACTAAACGTTTACAACATATTACCTATCGTTGTCCTCTATAACGTTTTCAGTACACGGAAATTTGCTATATTTGGAAACGTAGTTGAAACAAAAAGGGTATCCATAGTAGCCCCACAAAGCATTCGGGTAGAGTTTTTTAGCAGCTAGAATTGTCTGCAGCATGAATTGTTTAGCTGCAGCTTCATAACGTTTGGAGGCCTGAATAATAAGAATGCAATTATTAAATTCCAAACAAAAGATATTTAGGTGGCTGCAAAACATCACATTAGGCTAGGACAGTAAACTTATTATCAATTTTAGACAGCAGAATGTATTTTTAACAGTGTTTTAACCACACACACACAAATATTAAACTAAAACAAAATATATAAATAAAAAAATATACATTCAATAGGTTGGCTTTTTCCAATTTTTTTAAAGTTAGGCTATCTTATTTCGATTTGTTGATTGTTGTCTTATTTCAAACTGTTAACATTTATATTTTAAAACCTTTTTGCATTTTTTTCTCTATAGTTTCTGCAAGTCTCCTACGCCGGCTCCCACCACATTTCCCCTCTCTCGGCGGAGTACAGTCAGAGCCGCCTGCCCTACCTAATTCATGTCTGCTATGTAGTCGTGTTGATTGTATATCAACTCTTTTTGGCAGTGACTGTACTGAAGACTCACACTCGAGTAGGAGAGGGTAAAACATTACAGCGCATGCTCAAGTGACGCTTCACGCTACTTGGCACTATCTGCTGTACTGGAGAAAAAATTAAATTACTTAACAATGTTATCATAATCTTGGAATGATATAAATAAACTTTAAAGGTGCATGGGAAACAAAATAAATAATTTATCTGAACATTCACATTACCATAGAAAAATTATGATATATTTTGTTTCATGTCAGGTGTGGCAGTGTTGTTGGTAGTGTTGCGTTGCAATACACTTATACTCATCGGTTCAAATTTGGTTGTTACAGTTAGATTTTTACTTTCTCCCCCTATACCATAGTATATGGAGAAAGTATTGTATTCGTCAAAATTTTCGAGTTTGAGTTTTTGGTGGAAATATCCGTTTTGGGTCCCCCTGAACCTAAAAAAGTGGTTTTCGGAGTGATGTCTGTGTGTGTGTCTGTATGTGTGTCTGTGTGTCTGTGTGGATGTTATCAGACCTAGAGCCTAAACCAGTCGTCCGATTTTGATGAAATTTGGTATGGAGGTACTAATCCACGGTATCTCCAGGCGTTTTTTTCATTTTTGTGAATTTTTTATTTTTAAGGGTAATTTTCCCATAAAAACCCATAAAATATCGGAAAAATTAACTTTTCTCAAAAACGGCTCTAACGATTTTGATTAAAATTTTATAGTTTATTAGGTACCTAAAGTACTATAAGCTGTAACATTTTAATCAAAATCGTTCGAGCCGTTTTTGAAAAAAGTTGATTTTTCCATTATTTTATGGATTTTTATGGGAAAATGACTGTTAAAAATAAAAAAATCACAATAAATTGGTAATAGTATTTTTTTATTAAGTTTCTATAATGAGGGAGAAAGTATGTGTCAGTTTCCTGATACCGTTTATTTTCATTTGTTGTCCCACTCACAATCTGTTATCAATGCTATGCACAATGTGATGACATTAAGAAAAATGTATATCACATTATATTGTATTTATGTTTAAGACAACATAAATTGTGAAATATTTCAGTACACCAAAAAATGAAAGAGTTTCAAAATTAAAGTTTTTAAAATTATTTATCAATTTAAATACCTATATAACAACAAATTTCTTTAAAACTTTTCAACTAAATTACTGTATGCAGATCGGTATTTATGAACCGCAAAACCCACATGGTCTGTCTGACTGGAAACTCAAGAAGGCAATCCATAAACAACTATTTTTAGTGTTCCTACAAACAATTTAAATTGAATTCTGTTATGGAGATACATAAAGTACATAATATTCTAGTATTAGAAGCAATTTGAGTTCCTGAAACAAAAATATTAGCATGTTTTTAACTTTGCTATTGACCATAAAATGAAATCACTCAACAATCAAATTCAGGAATGTTTAAAAACTATTAAGGCTAACAAAAACTGGTTATCAACTATGAAAAGGCTACTATCTACAACAAGTAATACTTTGTTTACTCATGTGAAATAAAAATAGAGTTTGAATAAACGTTTATTGATTTATTACTACAAGGCTTTGTATTAATATTTGTACATATTTGAAGTAGCTTTCATAACTTTGTGAACTTGTTATCATTTACTTATAATTATTGTAAAACGTATATTATTCTCAATGCCTTTAAGTTTTTATTTCTTTTCACTTTTGACATTTATATAAAAGGTGCCTTAACAAATTCTTACAAGGATAGGCAGCATTTTTAGATTCAACCCTGACTGTGTAAATGAATATAAAATTCTAAAAAAATTACATCAAACTAGTTACAGCACACTTAAATCACTTACACTTTACAGATCCAAACTTATAACTCAAAAGTACCGTAATAAATCAAGTTTACTCATTCAGTTTGACTAATAAAATGTAATAAGTGCATGAATTTTATTAGTCTAATATAACATATGACTGGTAAAACAAACAAAAGTTTGACTTCAACCCATTTTCACTGTTTGTTGAAATTTTCTTATTGTAAATGCTTACCATCTTTTCTCTGTCTTGTTTACTCATTCTGGGATTGCGATAATTCTCAACTGAAAGAGAATATTCTCGATACTTATTTAAACTGCCCCAATTTTCTCTCCAAATTGGTCTCCAGTGTTCAAAATCAATAACTCCAAGACCTGAAACATAGATAAAAAACCGTTTCATGTCTAATGTATAACCTTTTAAAAATGTATAAAACTAAGCCAGGGATGGTATTAATGCTTCAACCGCTCATGTGATTTTCCACAATTTAGAAAGTTGTCCACCCCGATCCATGATGTTTCTGGAAAAGGCTATGTACCGTATTCTAAAGTCAAAAGCAAAATTAAACTTTATTTGTACTGTATACTATATCAAAGGTAAAATAGAGCTTCAAATTTGATGATATCATACATAAATAACATAACGCATAAATTAGATTAACTTTTCCTGTAAGTTCATTATGATACATTTACTTACCATTGAATTGTGTATCAGGCATGAGTTTAGAAAGTGTTTCCCTAAACAAGTTAAGATGCTGAGTAGTGTCCCCTTCCTGCGGCACACCACCATTCCTTGGCTCACTTTTTGTTGTCTTTGTAGCATCTAATAGAGCAGGAAAATTTCCAGGATCATACAGTAATGATATCATATCTCCTCGAAATACTCCATCTGAATTTTGTATTATTCCCCAGGTCTGAGAGGAAGAAGTGAAGTTTATCCCATACTTTTGACACATAAAAGTTGGCATGTTCCAAATAACTTTAAAATTTGGCTTTGTTGCTTCAGCTCTATACTCATCTGATTCAAACCTGTTGAAAAACTATGCATTAAATTAAAATTATAAATAGTTTCAACATGTTAGCCCACGGATTGGAGAATTTTATGAATAAATGAATTACATAGGTACAACACCTGCTTTTTTGTCTTATCCAAACCTAAAATCACTTTGTGTTACCGCGGTTTCGGGTAACCTAAGTACCCATCTTCAGATCACAGAAATAAATAAAAATAATTCCCTTCATGAGGTCCTCAAATACATTAAAGCCATTACACAAAACAAATTCACAAAAACACATCATGAAACATATTAAAACACTTTTTTAAAAACACATTAAAAACATGCATTAGGTCTAATTACGCTAACCGGTCACGGTAAAACATATTAATCGTTTAATAAATAGTGTTTACATTTATTCAGGATGTAATTAAAACTTAAATGAATTCATGAGTGAGAATAGTGAGATTTACATGCAAACATTTATATTTTTCCTTCCTGTAATTTGTACATTTTAAATAAAATTGTATGTCAAGCTAATCTGAGTATTTCTAAAATAAACACAATTTTGAAAAATCAAATAATTCTTGACAACAATAATATGGGTTCTAATTATGTACATACTCTAAGTTTATTTTTTAGCTTTACTGTTTTTACTCTAATTTTGCATCAACTTCGGTTTTTCTGTAGTGTAAATTAGTACTCATAATACCAATGATTATTTGAAATTGTTTATAAACTATGGTATATAAATACTTTTACCTCTTGTTTTTCAAAATTAGTCATCAACTATAGTTTTTCTGTATAATATATAATAGTACTCCCAACACCAATGGATTTTCAAAACGTTTCATCAGATATGGTTTTCCTGTATAGTATATTATTACTTCTAATTCTTCTGGTTATTTTAAATTTTGTCCAGACTTCTGTATGGTACATAACTACTTATAATTTTACTACCAATGGTTTCTTTCAAATTTTGTCTTTAGCCATAGTTTTCCTGTTTAGTAATTAGTATATTAGGACTTCTTTAGGTATTCCAAATTTTGTATCAGCATTAGTTTTTCTGTATAGTAAATTACCTAGTACTCCTAATGCCAATGGTTTTTATATTGTGTATCGCTATAATTTTTCAGTATAATATATTATTAGTTCTAATACCACTGGGTTTTTTTTCAAAATTGTGTATCAGAATATAATATATATAGTTTTTCTGTATAATAAATTAGTAATTCTTATACCACTAGTTTTTCAAACTGTTGTATCAGCTATAGTTTTTCTGTTAGAAGTATAATGTTAAGTGTGTGTACGTTGTATCCTTCCGCGTTTATCGTCGAATATAAAATAAACAGAGAGACGCTATGGAATGGATTTATAAATTATTTATTGGCTTTAACAAATTTCGGATTTATGTTTACAATTGGGTTGCCGGCTAGTTGGTTGTGAGGTTTTGTTTTAGTTTAGTTATATTTAACAAGAACAAGTAAATATTTAATAACTATTAACAAAATGAACACTTAATCTAGGCTTATGCTAATGAAAGATGATTGATGCTAACTTGTGACATGATTGAAATGGTTTACAATTTTGAGCTTAAGATTAAAACAGATGTTTAATTAAAATTCCTGAATGGTTGTGTGGTTGAAGAAACGGGTGACGATTAGTTGATCATTTAAATGTTTCAATGTGAGGAAAATATGGAGGTCTGGTGTGAAGAAGGATGTGAACTGGAATAAACTCACCAAATTGACTGGATGTAGGTTTAATGCATTATGCACTCAATATTTAAACCGTTCAATTTGTTTTGTTTTTTTTCTGGTGGTAACTTGTATGTATAGTTTATTCAAAAACTTATTAAACTTCGACTAGAGCTGTGCACACACTGGACTATGTTATACTCAAGTTGATGCCAATAACTCCTTACTATTCAAAATCACCTTCTTCTTCCTCCTTCCTCTAATAATTTTCTTCTTCCCATTTCTCAACCTTGTAAATCATTTTTATTTTGTTGTTATATTGTCCTAAATAAACTTAATACTTTATGGGCTTACAAACATGGTGAATTATTTTATATGAATGTTTGACATAGAATGTGAAGGTAATGGGCTATGAGTATTTTTATTAGTGCTATCAGAGATTGGTGGTTAATGAAATGATCCCTGATATGATGTATCTTCTGTTTAGTCTATCAATCGAATTTTGGTACATTACAATTGGTTACATTAGTATTTGTATTTCTATTGACACTGTTATTATTTTGTTTGTTTTTTATTTTTGCAATTTTAGCTGCTCTTTCTTAGGAAATAAAGAAGGAGAATTGGGTTTTTAGAAATATCTTAAAAACTGCTTATCATGAAAGTTTTCAAAAATTTAATTTGATGTCGTCATATAAAGTCTGTTCAAACAATATCCACACAGCAGTGTAAAAAAATATGCATTTTTCAGTAGCAAACTTTGGCCTCACTAGTTTTAAACTATTTCTGCACTTGAACTATTTAAAAAAGTCCTAGTAAGAAAAGTAAATTTTCTCTTATTAAAAACTAGTAGTTCTGTTTATATTAGATCTTGCAAAAAAAATCTGCTCTTTATTGCAGATTTTTATGAAAAAGGTTTTTTTCTAATAGGAATGACTCTCGAAACATAAGGCATAATATTAATTTAATGTTATGAAGATATCAAACTGAGATAGACAAAAAGGTATAATTAATTGCATTGCTTTAAGCCTATGTACAAGATCTAACAAATCAAATTATTTTGCATCCGTTTATTCCAATCACAACACAAATTTTCTGAATACGAATGTGACTTTTCATAAACCTTTTCATCTCAGATTACATTGTCCTCTTTTAATATCAACAACATCAATAATATAACTGCAAATCTCAATGTCAAGAAACGGCAGGATTCAATAAGATTCAAGCTAGAGATATGAATGAAAAGTCACAAATAATCGCAGAACCTTAATAGGATAAAATTTTTTGTCATTTATTGTTTTTTCTCTTGCACACGTCATTTTAAATGCTTTAAGAATAGTCACATACAATTTGAGGAAACCCAAACAACGCATTGGCCGTGACTGAGAAATAAACAGATTTTTGATGGATGAAATGCCTAACCATCGATTAGTAATAGGGCACTTCTAAGAAGAAGAGTTCAAGTGCTTTTTTACGACTTTTCTACTTCAGGATATAACTAATTTGGTATGAAGGTTTGTAAAATAAGAGATTCAGTAAATATTATATTGGTTTCTTCCTTATGTTTTTAATTTTTACTAAACTATATTTTTAAACACACCTTAACTAAACTAAGTTTTATTTGGTTCGTAGTATCAGTTTTGCATTTTTTATTTATTTTTTTTTTTTTATTTCAATTGATAACTTTTTATTTTACAGATTGCAATTTAATTTATGTTGAAAGAATTGTGTATGCTTTATTACAATTTGTTTAGCGTTTAGTTTTACTTTACCAGATTTTTTAAAACATTTATTTGAAGAGGCATAGAAAGCAAAATTTAGACCCTATAATATTATGACACAAATTATTATTAAAAACACTTTAAAAAGTTTAAAAGGTTTATTGATTCATGGGATCGAATCAAGAATAAGATTATGACACAATATTAATATTGAATACATTTGAAAAAATAAAAAATGTTTATTGATTCATGGGATCGAACCTAGAATAAGATTATCACACATATTAATATTGAATACATTTGAAAAATAAAAAAAAGTTTATTGATTCATGGGATTGAATCAAGAATAAAATTATTACACATATATTAATATTGAATACTTTTGAAAAAGTAAAAAAAGTTTATTGATTCATGGGATCGAACCTAGAATAAGATTATGACACATAATATTAATATTAAAAACATCAGAAAAACTAAAACAAAGATTTTGTTGATTCACAGGATCAAACTAAGAATCTTCAGAACTGAAGTTTATCTACTCTAACCATTCAGAAAACCTCAACGGAAGACATGGTGTAGTCGACATTTCTCGAGGCGACTTCATTTTTAACTTTGGCCCATACGAGCTCTATTGGGTTAAGGTCACAGTGGTAAGGCGGAAGTCGAAGTACGGTGTGACGACAATCTTCTTCTAGTTTGTCAATTTTGTACACCTTTGCCTCCGATTTCAGATGGTCAAGAATTCGAGCCAAAAGTTCTCCCTTCACATCTTTTGGGTCAAAGTTGACATCATTCTCCGTAAGCCACTGCTGTATCAGTACTTTCTTCCAGCTCATGTTTGGTAGCTTTCGGAGAGTTTCACTGTTGTAGGAAGCGTTATCCATAACAATAACGCTATCGTGGAGGGGGGGGGGAGTAAATGTAATACCCCTGAAAACCATCCTTGAAATGCAGCGGAGTTCATCTCCTCATGATGTGTAGCACCATCGATTTTAGCCGTTATTTTGGCACAAATTTCCCACCGAGTGTCGTCTATTCCTGAGGGGCTGATGGGGTCCTTCAAAAAACCTTCTTCGCTGCCAATGTGAACAACAATGTCCCTTCCGCCTCTCCCAGGAATATTCTATAAGCCCGTTGTTTCGCCATTCAAGTGTGTTTATTTCGCTGACTTTATATAGCTGGGCGTCCACGCTTTCTTGGTTGTATGCCCAGCGTTACACTATGTCACATCGAGATAAAAGATTTTCTTTTCTTCTTCTCTAAATTTCTTTATTTCACTAAGATATTTCCTTCGCCAACGTACGATGTCATCTCTTTTGATGAGAATAAATCTGCGTTCTCTTTTCTCAAACTTGAATCCCAAGTCCAGCATCAGTCGCCACAAGGTAGTCGTATTCACATGTGGAAGGTCAGGGTCTTCATTTATAATTTTAGTGACTTTTTTTACTGTGGGTAGAATATTCTGTCGCAGCAAAGAATGGACTTTCCTTCTAATGTTATTTTTTTGGAAATCGTCATATCTTACCATTCTTGTTCTTTTCCCTACCTGATAGGGTCTTTTCTTTCCTGGAGTCACAGGGGTCCGTTGTCAAATTCTTTTCTTAACCGCTCAACAGTCGCTCTACTACATCCTGTAATCACACCTACTCTCTCCGCTATATTCCTCTTGAACTTTTCGGGATTTTGCATTCTCAAAACTCCGTAAATATTTAAAATAATCTGCCATTCACCACTCGAGTAAACCGCCCGTTTCTCCTAGGAAAACATACTTCTCTGGAGACGAAGCTCTAACTGGATTAACTTAGCTCAATTTTCCCATCCACTTCAAAAATAAACTGCAACACTTCCACAACTGAACTGTAAAAGTCTTCAACTGAACTGATAACAACATTAACGAGTCACTGTTATCCCTTAATAACTGGCGTCTATTAGGAAGTCCATTTCCTGCTAAGATGCATGAAATTGACAAAGTAGCAGAAGATTGTGGTCACACCTTACTTCGACTTCCGCCTTACCAATGTGACACGAACCCAATAGAGCTATGAACACTATGAAAAAAATGCACAAAACCCGTTTAATTTTCCTATTTTAGGCCCAAATTTTTAGAAAATTTACTTTGATGTCTTTGATTATTTCTTTTGTTGCTTTTTGTGTATGTAATATTAAGATGGATTTAATTTTAATTTTATTTGATGCTCAATGTATATAGATAGCCCAGTTATTTAATAGTTTTACTTAATGTCTATATTTTAATACTGCATTTAATTAACAAAAAAACTGTCTGGCCACTTTATGGTGATGATTATTGTGTACAGTAGTAAGAAGTTTTTATAGAACCCATCAATCATTAATCAATGTAAATTTATTTCCGTATTCATAATGATAAAACATTATTTATTTTGAAAACACATATACGATTTAATTATTTACTTTACTTTCCCCAAAATAACCGATTTCCTTCATATTTGGTATCAAAATAATCAGGAGATCAAAACACAGCGCGTGAAATATTTAGTTTTAAGTTTTTCTTTCAATTAAAAAAGTTTGCATATGACATTGACACAATCAGCAATGACCCACCAACAATATGACATTGACACAATCAGCAATGACCCACCAACAAAGGCCGATGACGAGTGCCCATCCCCAATCTCGCACAATAGACCAAGGGTAAGGGTAATTAGTACAGTCGACTGGTTGGTGTCGTGCCATCTTGTCCAGGTGCTATCTCGTCCAAGTGCCATTTCGTCCAAATTTCACGAACATAGGGCGGGGGGTTAATTCTCTACCTGCCAACTAGTGCCATCTCGTCCAAAAACCTATGCCAGCGGTTCCCAAACTGGGGGTCGCGGGAAGTTCGGAAAGAGGTCGCGGGAAGTTCGGAAAGAGGTCGCGAGATGTATACATATAATGTTGAACTATGTACTTAAACTTAGACGGCCATCGGGAATTTTAAATTAAATAACTTTGTACATTTACAAAATATCAATATATTTTACAGATTTTGTCAAAGCAAAACAGAATCATTTAACAAGTTTGATATGTAATTGTTAATACATTTCTAAGTAAAAAAGACTTCTTTAGTGAGAAACATGGGCCTGTTTTCTGTCAACAAGTTTGTTAAAATTTGGCTTAGTTTTAGATACACATACAATAAGGTCGTCTTCTACGTCCAGTCGATTTCTTGCCTTGGTTTTAATGTTTGACCAATGTAGAAAATCCAAGTTCGCAGAGGTAGGATGTTGCAAAGGGCATGATGATTCTCAGAGCCACTGATGTTAAACTTGGATACTCAGCTCTTCTTTGTAGCCAGAACTTGTCAACATCTTGGGTGCTGAAGGACAGTTGCAAAGTCTTGTCACAGGATAGCTCGATGAGTTTGTCATGAAGAATGGGTTTAAGTCTGCCTCGTTCACAGCCTGCTCGTTGAAGGGGTTAAGCACCCAGTTCCAACCGGTGTGTTGATCCTTGGAAATGTAGCTAAGGATCTGCTCTTGTAGACCTTGCAAGTGAGTAGTAACCAGTTTGGACAGGTTGTCAATGTCGGGATAGTATTCATCGCTTCGATCAAGGGATGTGATAAGCTCATTTGTCAGTTCAAAGTTTTCAAATATATTCTTCTCAACCCTGGTTGACCAAGTGGCTAATTTCCTTAAAAACGAATTGACTTTGTCTTGTGCAAAAAGTATGGTTTTGTCTCTTCCCTGCAAGGAAACGTTGAGATCGTTCAGATGATGAAATATGTCCGCTAAATAAGCAAGTTTTAACTGACATTCATTGTCACTCAAAAAACCGGCAAGGTCTTTGTTTGCAACTTGAAAGAATACCTTAAGCTCAGAGCGCAAAGCGAACACTCGAGAAAACACCTTCACTCGTGACAGCCACCTTGCCTCTGTGTGAAGCAAGAGGCATTTGTACTGTGCCTCCATTTCTTCGCATAACTGTGATAACAGTCGACATTGTAATGGCCGGCTTTTTACAAAATTAACGAACTTAACAGTTAACAGTTTCGTTCAACACTGTTTTTAGCTCAATGGGCATGACCTTGGTAGCTAATACCTGGCGATGCAGAAAACAATGAACCCAAGTGGCATTAGACATGACATTTTTCATCCGTCTCACAAAACCGCTGTCTTTCCCAGTCATTGCTTTGGCACCATCACTGCAGATTGAAATACACTTTTGAAATTCAATTTGAAGCGAATCGGTTGCAGACATGAACATTTTAAACATTTCCTCACCTGTTGCGTGGTCAGGCAAAGGTTTTCAAAATAAAATGTCTTCTTCCACACTACCGTCACCCTCAAAGCGAACAAAGTACATAAACTGCGCCAAACTCGACACGTCCGTAGACTCGTCAACTTGAATAGAAAATTACTCACTTTTCTGCAACTTTGTTTTCAACTGATCCTTTATGTCTTGAGCCATCTCGGTAATGCGCCTTCCTACTGAGTTGTTCGACAGTGGGATGGTTGAAAGCTTCTTAGCTGCATCTGGGCTGATCATAGTTGAAACCATATCCTGAGCAGCAGGTAGAATGAGCTCTTCAGCAATCGTGTGTGGATTACCTTTCTTTGCTATTCGTAAAGCCACTTGATACGATGCTAGCAAAGCACTTTTGCTCATATTATTTCCACTTAACTGAACTACTGAATTTTTATGATAATCTAAAGCAGTTAACTTACGTTCAAAAAAATCTGCTGGCTTATCTTTAAAACTGGGATGTTTACTTTCTAAATGGCAAATCATCTTGGAAGGTTTCATACGCTTGGCCGATAACAACTCGCTGCAAATAACACACTGTGGCCGATTTCCGAGCACCGTAAATCCATACTTAATATATAACTGTCACTATACTTTCTCACCTTTACCCTCTTCTGTTCATGATCATCATGAGAAGTCGAAGGACCTGCACGCTTAACAAACTTATCCATAGTTAGAACAAAAGCAAACAATACGTAAGCGAACAAAACACAAGACACGTACTTTCTCGAACCATTGCTCAACTCGAACTGGGCTGGATGCTTTCCACCCCTCCACTGCCTCTGCCATAGCTAGCCCCACCTTTCCCCCCCCCCTCACAGGCACCTGCGCTCTCTCAGCCCCTCGCTGCTCACAACGATGCACGTTATTTTTGCTAAAACATATGGGCTAAAATATGTCGTGGAAAAAAAAAGTTTGGGAACCAGTGACCTATGCTATTGTTTACTTGACAGGTCTACAAAAACTATTGGAACGTTTAATTCTTTTTATTAAGGGTCTTCTATACCTTGCGTAAAACAGCAAGGTATTTATTTTACTTTAACGTGTCAATCAAAACTACTATAAATACACAAACCTTAACCTTTTTCTTTATAAAAATAGTATTTATACACTTCGTAGAAACAAACAGTTTTGCCAACTCAACTACAAAGTTGTACATACGTTTTTAAAGTACAAACATACTGTTATCGGCCAGGTTAAGTCAAAAGTAAACATACTGTGACTAAATACTATAGGTTAGAACCTTTCTGGTTTTTTTTTTAATTTTAATTATATAAAGTGATAATAACGAAATATAATCATACTGTTATCGGCCAGATTAAGTAAAAAGCAAACATACTGTGTATTCTATAGGTTCAAACCTGTTAGGTTTTTTTTTTATATTTTAATTATACAGAGTGTATCAGAGCGGATGGCCGGCTTGTATAGCATTGAAACGAAAATACTTAGACATTTAGTTTAAACTGATAACCCCCTATTTCGACCGCAAGGAATTCAGGGAAAATGTTTTCAACCCTCTAAAATGCCCCAAAAGGGTATTTTTTGGGGGTGGGGGTTGGTTTTTGGGAAATTTTCAAATATAAAGGTAGGTCGTTTTGTACCTCATTTTAAAGGTCTCGGTACACTGATCATTAAAACAAAATGTTTTTCATTTATCTTGCACCGTCAATACAGGGTGGCCCGAAACATCATAAAACCTTAAGTTTACATATCTTTTTACATCTGACATACAAATTTTTTTTAACAGCTACAATTTTTAAAGTACATTGACAAAGATGTGACCTTTCAAACAATACCTAATTTGGGTAGGTTTTCTCACATTTTTAGCAGGTTTCAAAATATACAACTTTTAGAAGTTTAAAAAGTCAATATCTCAAAATTTTCAAATTGCAATGTGGGTCATCTTACATATCAAATTGAAGCCCTTACAATTATCAACATTTTTCGTATTTGAATTTTTTCATTTCTCTATTGGCTTAAAATTTACAGAAAAATATTGTTTTTCTTAGAATTAGCCCCTATCCCCCCCCCTAAATTCCGTGAACCCTAAAATTTTCCTAAAGATGTGAATCATGTTTTAAAAATATGTCTATCGATAACAAGCCATATTTTTTATGACAACTTCACGCTTGTGAGACATATATAATATATCTATTAGAACATTTGAACAGAAGATTACTTTTTGATCTGGATCGATTATCTCGAATCCAATCATCAAAAATTGCGTGTGAAACATAAAATACGCTTTTACTAGACAAGTGTTGGTTTTCACACAGTTTACTGGTGTTTGAAATTTCCCGCGCAATTTTTCGTGATCCAATTCGAGATATATCGATCCGAATCAGAACTCACACTCAGACTCAGACGACTCAGTTGCAGTTTCGATAAGCAACTGTTACTGACGTAAGTTAAATATTGTTTACGAAGAATCGAAATTGAAATGAAACGTGCACAAGGCCAAACAAGTATTGTTGGGTTTCTCAAGAAATCAAAAAATAATTAATTGAAAGGTAAGTAATGTGCATTTTGACCTTACGAATAGCCATAGACATGAAAGTGTTCACATAACCTCAAACGTCAACACTGATTTTTTTCGTAGTTTTTTAAGGCTACGTGTTTTCCCTGAACAAGTTGTGTTTTTGGCCCGATAGATGGCAGCACCTCTGAGGCAAATTTGTACTACGAATAATTTCCATAATTATTATCCGATTTTTGTTTTGTAAGTTATTTTGTAAATGATATGAATAAAACATTCACGCTATTGTGATGATTTTTTTTTAAATTTATTTATAAAAAAAAATTTTTATACAGATTTTTTTTTTTGCTGTAATATTTTGTTTAAATCGCAGGTAGTCATTTTGTAAATACAAATTTTAAACGAATTTTGCCGTTTTCAGATATTAAATCGGTCAAATGGTCGTATCGGAATCGTTTTTTAAAGATATTATCATTATTTCTCTCACGCTCCGGTTCCCTCCTCCCGCCGCGAAGCACATCACTCCCCCCCCCTCACCAGCCAGCCGCTCTGCCCGGCCCTGCAACTGTAGCGTTCGTCAACTCACTCACTACTCGCATTCATACTCTGGCCGGACACACTTACTAGACTAGACTACTGATTACGACAGGTGTTTGTTATCTGTTAAAAAGTATTTTCTGTAAGTCGAAAAGAGACATCTAGAATAAATATAGAAAAATATACAGTAGTTCAAATTAAAGGATTTATGAAAGTAGGCCTATATACAGGTTCTTTGGCCATACATTATTCAATAACACCAGGGTATGAATAATATTACCCTATAACGTTAGTTATTTGTTTCAAATAAAACTTATATTTTAATTCATGAAAACGAGAAATAAATAAAAAATGAATAGTGCAAAATACCATGTATTACACGTGACAGTCATAAAATGGACTGTTTCAATAATACAATAAACCTTTTTTCAAGGATATACACATACGGTACATATTTTTATCTTTAATACTATTTGGCCATTAATGTTTCGCCATTGAACTCCGCAAGAGAAATGGTTGGTTCACGTATTGGCATACTGCTTAATCAATCAAAATGCTTAATTGCGAAATTTTCCTAAAGTAATAAGTTATTACCGTGGTCAGCATTCATTTTGCCAAAAAAACCATTTTATTCTAAGCCTATTGCAGCAAACCTATACGTTCTCAGTCACTCTGAAAAAAAAGTAGGTATATTGATATGTTTAACAAAACCTTGAAACTTGTAGAAATGAAAGAAATGAAACTAGTATTTCAGGCATTCCACCTTAAAGTAAGCCTGAAGTGTAAAAAATAAAAATAAAATATAATATAATTCAATATGTTGCATGTCAAGGTGAAAAGTTCTACTTTAATAATATGTTCAACATTTTTAGCAAATTTTGATATTTGTAATTAGTTTAAGTTCTTTGTTCTGTGAGTATCAACAGCTATCCTCCGGAAATGTTTTATTCTGTGAACTTAGCAGCACTGCAATAAATATGAAACAGCTGATCTAGTGATTGAAGTTGCTACAGAAGATAGCTGAAAAACTTCTCTAATGCCATAATTTAAGATAATATATTGTCTTTTCATTTGAAATTTGCCTTTAAACTTAAGTAATACGTGATGTGACACCCGCTACATTTTTTTTTACAAAAGTTAGTATTACAAAATATTACAAAATGAACAAACACCTTAGGAAAATACTTTTACTGTAAAAGTAAGAGGTTTTGTTTCCCTAATGTTTTGGTATTATTATTTTAATTTTAGTTTTATAATTTAATGAGTAATTCGCGTAACGGGTGTTACATAATTTAATGTAATGGGTGTTACAATTCAACACAACTCACAACCATTCAGTGTTTAGTATATGTATATTAATTTTAAGTAGAATTTAAATACATAGCCCTATTGAGAGTTTATTAATTTTGGTAGCAACACTTAAAAAGTTAAGACAGATATGTTATTTTAAATAAAATTTAACACGATAACACCTTCAAATTTCATACTGCGAATTTCCTATTTGTAATTCCAGAATGAATCTTTTAACATATTTACCAATGAATACTTAAATAAGTATTCATTGTATTTACTGGGCAATGAATGTTAGGCGTATCTAATTATTTTATTTATCTTTAAAGTTTTAATTCTATTACTATTACACCTCATACATTTTTTTCTCACGATAAAATGATGAGTGACGTTGTAAAGTGTCAGCAGCATTTGCAAAAAGCCAGAGAGTGAGATAAAAAAAGAAGAGAAGAGAACAATACACTAAAAGAAGAACAACTTTAAAAGATCCTAAGCAGAGTAAAAAAATGTAGGGAGAAAAATAAGAAGCGCAATTATCATCAATATCTCAGATTTCGCTGGGATATTAAATATCATATTCTGAGAGATGACAAATTTAAGAATATTTTTGGCAAATTACAATAACCTACAGTAGCCCAAAGGACTTTTTACAATTCTTTACGAGTTTCCACTAGCAGTTGATATTTTTGAAAAATGAATGCGCTTATGAAGTTCCAAATTGTTAATTCTAGAATTTGATTTAGCGATTATTTTGTTTTTATTTAAAGTTTTAGGCCTATTATATTAATTCTTGATAGGGGCATATATAAGACTGATTTTTAGTAAGTCTAATTCATAATAGGCCCTAAGGCATAGTATAAAAAGTACTGAACTATATCCATGTAATGTATTAAGTACCGGTATTGTAACAATCCAAAATTTATTTAAATATCTATAGATAGGAAATTAATTAATTAATTAACAAAAAGATATTGAAGAAAAGATACGAATTTATATTGGTGAAATTTTTAGATGAAACTGTATCTTATTAAATGTTTGATTAATTTAACATTGAATACTACTGTCAATAAAAAAGTTTCATATATCTAGGCCTAAACGAATGTTAAATATTGAGAAGAATATAATTGGTAAGAATGTTCTAATTTATAACCTCATTTCAATTTTGTTATATTTTTTCTCCGATCTGCCAAGAACCGAAACTTTTATATTATAAATAAACTGATAATGCTTTTTTTATGTGTATAATAATTTATGTGTGGTCAATTGAACTTGGTGCTTCGATATAGACTTGTGCTCATTCTATCCACATTACCATTTATCATATAATAATTTTCATTCGTCCTTTGTTTATCCTAAAATCACTTCTTGTTTTGAATATTATTTTATTATATATATATTTCTTTTATGTTAAATTTTTTTCTTGGAAACCAAACCCCTCCCCGAAGTTAATTTATCTTTGTGTTCCATTCTATTTTTATAAAATTTTCCCAACTTTCATAATTTGTTTTAAATTTGTGTTACTTGTATTCACCAAATATTCTGAAATAAAATATAATTTGAGTTTGTATCAAAATATCATACCTTATGTTCTTAGAAAATATTAACAAATTAGTAGCAAGAAATAAAATAGTGAGTTATTACAGTATATATTTGTTAAATATAAGTTTTTTTATGAAATATAAGTTTTTATTTCTTATAGTGATCAAAGAAATCTCAATTATACTTCTTGTTGTTATTTGACACCTTATTATTATTACAGTATATAATATATGTTAAAAATCTTAATTTTAGCAACTGCGTAACACCCGTTACATTTTAATGTAACACCCGTTACACAAGATTTAATTTTATGTTTAAAAAAATTGAATGCCAATATCAATTTGAATTACAGTTCCATTACATACATTTACTGTGGAATAACTCATATTTTTTTCAAAATTTTACAGTTTTAAAATTCACAGAGTTTTAAGAACATTTACATGAAGTTCAACTTCACTACCGGTATCCATTTTCAGTAACACCCGTTACACTCCCTTTTTCTATATTTATATTCGTTAACATTTACTAAAAGTCATTATACATTCCCTCTTTACGAAGCGTTTATCAGGGTGTTATTTAAACAAGAATCTTATCCAGAAGAACCAAATTATGTTTTTATAATACTGTACTAATACTAACATCCGAGATTTAGCAGCGAGCAGAGCGAGAGGCAGTCTGCGCTTCTTCCTCTTCGTTGAAAGCCGAAGTTGCTTTTTAGATTTTGTTGTTCCTGGGCGATCCATTAAGAAAACAAATGTTAAACGAAATAACGTTCTCATTAACAATAATTACAAGACGACGCAATAGTACAACAAAGAAGAATCGCGGGAGATCACATGGATGGAAGCGCAGGAAACCGTCATCCAACTGTATACAAGCAACATCTGAGACGCGTGGTGGGGGGATAGGTGGCGTGAGTGAGTCACAGCGGCACTGCACCTGCTTCGTGTCACTCTCGCGTTTGTTCTCATTACTGTAAATGTTTAAACAACGATACCGACTAAACCAGCCAGACGATTTTAAAAATTAAAAGTGTAAAATTAATTAAAAATTATTGTCTTCAAAATGACTACCTGCGATTTGCATTTTTCGTTTTGTAAAACAATAATTTTATTATTATTTTTTAAACCAGCAACTTAATTAAAATTTAGCTTCTTTGGCGTGAATTCTAATCTTATTCCGTTCACAAATCAGTTTTGCAAATGAAGATCGGACGAAAATTCCACCAATAAACACAAATACAAAATGACTCCATTTTAGTGCTGCGCCGTGGTGGCAGAATTTGGAACTAATCCTGGGATGTTTAGCCTTAAGTGTTACAAGCGAATATGTATACAGCTTCATAAAACTAGTCGTTTTCTCTACTTGACGAACATTTTTCTAATGTATAGTTTTTCGCAAAATTCATATTAATTCAAATAGATTAAAATAACTCTTAGAAAAGCTAGAAACTTTTTGTTTAAGTCTCTCCTCATTGTCGCATCAGTGACACTGTTTTCTCGACAGTAATATACAAAATTGTAATTGTCATTTAAATATTACAGATGACGATGATTCACATCGTAACGTATTGGATGAACCAATATCTGATGAAGCTCCTACAACTACTCGAGTTTCTAGTAAGTAACAAAATCGTTACATTAACAATTAAATGATAACTAATGTATTTCCAACAATCAAATATCTATTAACAGTTTTGGCAACTCTTCCGGTCACAACGGCAAATGTAGAAAGGTCATTTCGACAATGAAAAGAATCAAGACTTACTTACGTAACTCAACGGGCAACGAAAGACTTAGTGCACTCGCCGTACTGTCAATTCATGGAAACTTAAGTATCGATCCGAATGAGGTTCTTGAGATTATGGCAGCAAAGAAATCGCGAAAGTTACAATTTTTAATTTTGTCTACTGAAATTGACGCTTTTGTTTGACAATTAATGTGTACGTATGCGTGACTGACAATTAAAATACAGTGATGATATTAATAACAATAAAGCAGTTTTTCACTAATGAGTCCAACTTTAATAACAAATATCCTTACAAGACACCCATCAACCATTTCCGCCCCCCTGCCCCCAAAAATTATTACTACGTTTTGGGCCCCATCCAAACCAAATTTCTGGCTACGGGCCTGCACTTGGACGAGATGGCATTACATCGACTGGTTGTGCCTCATCCTGAGGTGGTACAGACTTTAGTTTTATTTTGGCCTTGTTATACTTTATTAGCAAATTACCATGTGAAATATGAGCTATTGCAGTGACTCTTAAAGTGAGACATTAGGTTGGGAGTAGTCATTGAGCACCGATCATGGTCCTTACAACACGTTCTAGGTGTCATTAATAATGTGATAGGGCCTATATACGTACATATGTGTTCGCATTCTAACGGCCGTATTTTACGTCCGATTTTGTCCAAATTTGGTACACACGTCGGTTTTCTAAGTGGTTCGGACGAGTTCGTTAGGCAAAAATCCAACAACCGGAAATACTTTTTTTACCGGAAATAAATTTGCTTTGACATTTTTCTTACTAGAGTGAAACTTTGTTGGGGTTTTATCTAAACAGATAAATATAGGAGATTATTCAGTACATTTTGCTCCTTTACCACAACCTTACAGCTCGTTTGGTTGACCCAAAATCGATCAAAATAAAATAAAAGTGCTCGAGGGTTCTTTTCCACCAATGAGGAATTTTACTGAGGGGCAGTTTCTGTTACGAGGCAGGGATGCAAAACGGTGCGCCTGCGAGCGAAGCGAAGGAGTCCAAAATCCTAGGCCGAAAAGTCGAGGTGCAGACTCGCAAAACCGAAGCAGAGCGTGAGCCGCGTTTGGAGGCTGGAGTGCAAACAAATTCTACATATTATATTTCGTACACGCAGGAAGCTATAGCAGGCAGTCTTAGTGAGTAGACCAATTTCCCAAATAGTTTATTAAAACCCTAAAACATATAAACTTAATTTTGGAAATTCGCTCAACTCACGTCAGCGGATCAGTTGCGTGGTCGAATTACTTTTAAATGTAGGCTTACTTATAAATTTATAATTTGTGTTCTATTGTTAGGTATAGGTATAGGCTTACTTACAACTCGTATATGTAGTACAATTGTATTACTTTGTTTTATTTCTATTATTTAGTAATTTTAAGGGCCTAAACATTAGGTTTGTTAGAAAACCCACTTGGCAAACGTTGATTACTTTAGTGTCAAATTGCCTTCTGCTATTCTATTGTTCATATTTAATACATAAATCTGACATCAATTTTAAAATAACTGCATTAGTTCAATAGTTCGTAGTATACACATTGACGTGTTTAATAATCTGCATTCTGTTTGAGTGCACCAAGTTACTATCTTTAATCCTATCTACACAGCACGAAGTCTGTTCTATATGCACAAAGCATTCGATGGGCAATGACATTTAGTTGCATACAAACACTTTACCGATGCTGTTGTCCTCGTGAACTCAGAAACTTGGATTGTGAAACGTCTATCCAATCCGCTTCTGAAGTATTTTGGCATATTTGAACTCGTTAGCCCGGCTGAAATAAAGTTGTTGGTAAATAATAAAACGGCAAGATGTCAACTTATTATCTGTAGGTTATATTGACGACTACTCAATGTATATGTGGTACCAAGGCTGAGGTCGAGTAATGATTAAGTGAGGCTACCCAGCTGAAGCTGCAGAGGTCGTCCAGTATGACGAGTGTTTAGCCCGTTTCCTATTTAACCAAACTTTGCTTAGCGGAACTTGTCTTCTTTTTCATTTACTCATTTTAAAACTATAAATGACCACTCTTCCTAAAAACATTATATAGGTATAGTTAAATAAATTCGCAGAAAATTTGAACATGTTATTTAAAATTCATTGATACATAAATCTTGTAAAATTGTATAAAGTCATGCGTGTAGGCTAAACACACTCTATCCACAAAAATGTGTTGACAAAAATGATGAACCAACTTCGAAACGGCTATCAGTCAAAGATAAACTCATTGAGCTTATAATTGAAATATATTTTTTGTTTCGACTAATAATTAAAAAAACAAAGCAGTCACGGGACTAAAGGCAGAAGTGAAAACTGTAATGAATATAAATCGTTGGTCACATTGGTTTAATCTGATATTTGATTATTTTAACACTACCAAGTAAACTATTTTAACACAACTTACAAAATGAGGAAGCTCAATGTCCATTCAGAGGTATTACCAAGTAAACTATTTTAACACAACTTACAAAATGAGGAAGCTCAATGTCCATTCAGAGGTATTACCAAGTAAACTATTTTAAAACAACTTACGAAATTAGGAAGCACAGTGTCCATTTCAGTGGTATTACCAAGTAAACTATTTTAACACAACTTACGAAGTGAGGAAGCACAATTTCCATTTCAGAGGTGCGCTTAAAGAAGTTTACACTTCAATACTGTGCTCAGATAAAACATTATAACTAATGCTCTTGCTTATACAAATAAGTTGGTTGGCCACTTATTTTTGTCTTTCAGAACATCAAAAACTAATTTGAAATTGGTGCATCCCTATTTACAAAATTACATTCAAAGCTGGTTTCGCATTCCAAATGTATGATACATTAGGCCTATGTCATACTGAAAAACTGTTCAATTTTGTGCAATTATTAGACTTGATCCCCATCTTTATGACGATTTATAAAGAAACAAAACTTAACTAACCTAAATATATTAATCAACAAAAGGCTTAAAAATCTCACTTGAAATTTAATTACCAAATATATTGTTCAAATTTAAACTCTATTGTAGACTTTGCCCTCTACACTATACTATTTGGCAAACATCAAACAAAATAAGCTAATTATGTGGCATTCAATAGGCCTACACTCATAAATATGCATAAGCCTACCCCTGCCCTTGATACCAGCATAGGTGCACATTTTACTTGTAGGCCTAATTATATTTCACCCGCCTGCATTCCAAATTATAAATTACGGGACACGGAAACACATTAAAAATAGAAAGAAAATATTTGATGAGATTCTTGCATAATACATTAATTAATATATAGGCCTAACTTATAATGACTTTTATTTAAACGTTTTGTCATAATTCTAAAATTTATAATATGTTTTTATTAAACAGTCAAATTAAAAAGTTTGACCATTGCACGTTATACAACTTTCATCGCTTTTCTTCCTTTTTTTTGAGTTAACTTCAAATTAAGAAAATCTATTTTGATTTATTTATATAGTACAATAATCTTATTTTATTAATCATTTTCAGATAGCTAAGCAATGTGCAAATGTAATAATGTTGTCGGCCTATTGTTTATATCATTTAATTAGAATTTCTATATCTGATATTGCGCACATAGGCCAACGTCTGTAGCCTAAATATTGTGTAATTCGGTGCTAATTGTATAAATATAAAACTAGTATAAATTGACTAAAAAGGGAATAACTGTTAATGAACTAGGAAAAATAATTAACAATGCTATATAAATACATTATTAGTCTATTATTTGTATATTACATACTTTTTGTATATAATTAATTATTATAACGTATTTTTTTCTATTCTGTCAGTTTCTTTATTATGTTTTGTACTTTAAAGCAATCAATTTATTAAAGCGAAAATATCACAATGTCACGTTTTTTAAACTGAAATAATATGTCTCAACATTTTTGTTTTAAGGACAAAATCAAGAAGCCAATTAATTGCAATATATTTTAATAACATTTTGTGTCAATAGCTACATCATCAAAAGTTAAATATTTATTAAATTGGTCAAGAGCATGTTGATAATCTAAATGTAGGTTACTTGTCAATCCAAATTTATCTACTGTAGGTTTACCACTATTTCTGGAATAAAAACTAAGGAAGTTAACGCAACTTCTAACAGAAGGCCAAAGATGCGAGTTTCGACTTAATTTCTATAACCTAATTTATTTGATTTTATTAGGATATTATTATTTTTATATTTAAGTACCATACAGACACATACACAAAGTAATACAATTAAGGCTCTGCCGTACTGGATCTACCGGTATTCTTTATCACCACAAGAATAATAAATATAAACATGTTTAGACTTAATTACTGTTGTCATATTTTATTTTCTATAGTTTACATTTTGTTTTAAAAATAAGATTGCTGATGTTTTCATACTTCAAAATATTCCATACTGTTACCCAACAGTAGCACAAATAGCTAAAGAAATAAACGGTACCACAAACTGCTACATACTTTCTCACAAACATATTTAAATTATTAAACATATTCACTGTGACTTCATAATAATTGTATTAAAGTATGAGAGGGGATACGTTAAAGTAGGAGAGAAACTAATAAATATTATTATTATTAGCTAGAGAGAAAACTATTAGATTAATTTCGATCAAATTTGTATTAAACGTGTCAATTAGACCTACATAGATGCAGGAAAAAAAGTTTTGAAAAATTTTGAAAAACAACCCCCTTTTTTGCCAAAAAAAACAAAATTCAGATATTATTATTAGACTATTATTAGCTAAACGAGAATTTTTAGAAAGTTACGGTTTTTTGCATATGGTAGGGTACAAGTAAGCCAAATTTTATCAAAAACGTTAAAGCCATTTTTTTATAAAAAAATAATAACTGATTTTTGGGTTTTTTCGCCAAAAGGGGGTTGATTTTCAAATATTTTCAAAACCTTTTTTCATGTACCTATACAAGCCTAATTGACATATTTGGTGCAAATTTGTTCGAAATCGATCGAATAGTTTTCTCTCTCTCTTTGTATACATACAGACAGACATTTTGTAAAAACAACTTTTTTGGACTCAGGCGGTCCCAGAACGGGTATTTCCACAAAAATCTCAACATCGATTTTTTTGCAATCACTATACTTTTTCGTTTTTGTCTACAAATAAGCCAAATTTTAACAAAATCGTTAGAGCCGCTTTTTTATAAAAAAATAACAACTGTTTTTTTACCAAAAAGGGGGTTGTTTTTAACACAAAACATTTCTTCGTGCTTCTATACAGGCCTAATTGACATGTTTGGTGCAAATTTTTTCGAAATCGATCAAATAGTTTTCTCTCTAGCTTTGTA
The DNA here is from genome assembly GCA_018207615.1 of Philaenus spumarius. Classification (NCBI taxonomy): domain Eukaryota; kingdom Metazoa; phylum Arthropoda; class Insecta; order Hemiptera; family Aphrophoridae; genus Philaenus; species Philaenus spumarius. The sequence goes on from JAGFPH010000078.1 coordinate 1,082,845, forward strand.
TAGCCTACATACAGACAGACATTTTGTAAAAACCACTTTTTTGGACTCAGGGGGTCCCAAAACGGATATCCACAAAAATCTCAACATCGATTTTTTTTGCGATCTCTATACTTTCTCTATACAGTATAGTGAGAAAATAAAATTATTACACTATTTTATTATTGTCGATGTAGCTTGCGTTCACTTCACATGATTTTATTTCTACTGAATACCAATAATTACAGTTTTAAATAATAGGCCAACAATAATTACCATAATAGAGCGTTTTCATTCTAGATCAACATACATATACGTAACAAAATGTTTGCAGTGGGCTATATAATTAATAAACATAGACTAAGTTAATAAGGACAATACAAATCTTATAATAATAAGTTTGAAGTCTTAAAATAGGTTATGTGAATTTCGTTTTATATTGAAAAATAATCAAAAATCAATCATTAAAATAATAAAATTAATAATCTAAACCTATATTATTTGCAAAATTAATTATCATAATTTATTTTATTTATATTTACCAATTTGTGTAAATAACATCTTGTCCCACAGCAGTGATTATTGTTGTTATAAAAACTAAAATATTACAAAACGAAAACACAGAATTAACACATAAAAGTGCAGAACGTACATTAGACTGCATGGTAACTAGTAAATAAATATTGCAAATAGTTGTTTATATTTAAAATGAGTGATTTATACACGGCGCGCGTCCCTGACAGAGCCCCGCCTTCGAAGGTAGAAGGCTAGATAACACCTTTGTTTCAACCATAACTAGTGATTTACTTTGCCTGATTTGCCTAAATTAAGTTGTGATTGATGAGTGATGTAACTAATGAAATGAGACTGTCAAAGCATGAAACATTTGTGTCTGTTTATCTTGCCGACTCGACACTCTTTATTTACATTTTTAGGTTATGGTTTCAATAAACTGAACTATGCAAATTATTGTATCCATTGAACTGAATGGATACAATATAAACTATGTAAGGTTACTACGAAGTAATAAACTGACTAACCCTAAGGCCTATTATAATTGTTCGTAGAAAAATTACAGTCATTTTGTATTACCGACAGAAGTGAAAACTTAAAACTATCACAAAATTTTGTTTGAAACCCTAAAATATATAAATTTTATTTTGGAAATTCACTAAACTTAAGTCAGTGGTTCAGCTGTGTGATCGAATTAATTTATTCTTTAATCTGTAAGAAACTCTTGCTCTTTTAAGAAAATATTTATGGCCTAGAAATACATTAGAAAACTATTTCATAGAGTTTATATTTTTTTAAAGTCGCCAAACACCCCGGTAATGCTGTTTTTGACTTCTTAAGACATGACCCCCCCCCCCTCCCCCATAAAATCCTATATCCTCACCGAGTGCCTTGTAATACATTGTAGTAAATGCCGATATTAGCCTACAGAATACATATTATTTATTTATACATAGCTTATCACAATTTAAATAATAAAATACAAATTATGTTTTATACTGTTATTTTTATAGCATTGTACTTCTTTGTTTCATTAAAATATAAAAGTACATATTTTTCGATAAGTATGACAGTGTTGTCATCATTCAGTGACTCATATTGTAGCAAACATTGCTGATTTTGGTTGTCATCATTCAGTGACTCATATTGTAGCAAACATTGCTGATTTTGGTTGTCATCATTCAGTGACTCATATTGCAGCAAACACTGCTGATTTTGGACTCTAAGAAAATTATACATTGTTTTATCTCATTTTTCTTGTAATGAAGTGTAGAATAAAAACATAAATTTATTTTAAAATGTCAAATTAAATAAATTAAAGTTTGATCAAGTGGAGAACAGTTGGTGGTCCGTGGCATTTACCGGCCAGTCCCAATACTCTGCGGGACCGATCCTATCTAGTCGCAGCTCGTCAGTAGTGAACTCATGGTGCAGTCAATATGAGTGACGACGAATTTTTGTGCTGGGTTTTGTTAGAAAACAACGTCCACCTGAAGAGACGCAGAAGGAAGGCTTGAGTGCATGACTTTAATGTGGATAGGTCTGGAGGAGAGTTTTTTACAACAAGCCTACCTATATGAAATCACGGGCGTAGTGAAACTGCCCAGAAATTTTTGGGTACTTTTGAAACGATGAAACTGCTCCGCTCATTAAAGAGGATTAGGAAGGGTCGCCTCGCAAGACTATAAACAATTCATTGCTATAAATGTTGCAATTGCCTCGAGCGCCCGGACAGGTAGTCGCTACGAGACTGGGGGGAAAAGGGAATTATTTTTGTCCCTGCGTCCTGTCAGTTGCTGCAGTCTTCTAAGACTGCCGTCGACTGCCTTTGCCTTTCCTGCCGTCGACAACCTAACCTAACAGAACCCTTAATAATACAACCCACGGATACTAGAATACACGGTAGGGGTCATGAGTAGGATGCGCAGTAGACTCACGCGACAGCGACGTCACTCTGAACCCACTCTCCCGGCCCGCTGCCTGCCGCCCGTACACTTATATTAAATAGATAAGTAATTAATGAGTCCTGTTTTTGTATTTATAAATTATATATATTTTATTTAGGGAAATTTTAAAAGCATTAATTTCTACTGCGACCGTGTTAACATTAATAACTTCTATTTAATTTTCATTAAAACGTCTAAACTTACTAGCTTGTTTTGATGCGATATTTACTTCTGTTGTTTGTTTCCAAATTCGTTGCAATTACCATTTTTATTACAATGGTTTGACTCGAAACAACTTATTAGATTCAAGTCAATTTGGACTTTGACTATTATGAAATTACATGATTTACATTGCTAAAAGTTTCTTTCGTTTTTAGTTTTTTTTATATATATATTAAACATATAAAAAGTTTGTATCAAAAATTTAACTACGAAAAAGCTATGATTTCGTAGTGTTTCTTTATTTAAATTGCCACCTATAGTTTTATTGCCGATTTTAAAAGGTTAAATGGCACATATAAATTATTGCTCTGTGGAGAATAACGTACTGTTTAAAACAACACGCCATCCCCTCTATTAGTAGGCAGAGGTGAGTAGGAAATTAATGTCCAAATTCGTTGTGTATAACAGTAAAAATTTAAAAATAAATTCGTACCTTACATATGGAGATTGAGTTAAAGTAAAATGTATCAGATACATAAACAAGGACAAGTTTGAAACTATTATTTAATGGCACTAAATAAGACCAAGTCATTTTTGTCTGGAACGTGTACAAATTGAATGACATACATGGATAGACAAAATAATAGGTGATTGATATTTTGTTTTTTTTCCATTTTGTAGAGTAGGTTGAATATTGTAATAATTTTGATTTATTTTTAATCGCCATTTAGTGATAACTATCCTGAAAAACCTCAAATGAGTTTGTATTTTGCTTTTGTGATGCACAGTACGTTTGCCAGACACTTATGAAAAGTAAATAATTAATGATTTACTTATCGATTGAGAACATATATTATTTGAGGTTTAAGATAAACTATGTTAATAATGATTACACTTTAATTGGACAATTAACTTTAAATATTAACGTAGGCCTATTCATTTTATATTAATGTCTATGTGCTTGAAATTTACATTTGTGATTTTACAAAAACGTTCCATATATTAAAATTTTGGAAATTTTATAGTTTATAATATTTTCTTATTATAAAGAATTATATAAACAGAAGATTATAAGAATTAGGTTGTAGATGTTAAAAAAACTAAAAAAACTTTCTTTTGGCTAGCTAAACAATGAGTTAAGTAGTGGGGGAAAAAAATTGAAACTAGAACTATAAAATACATAATAAATAAGTTCAAATAAAAAATATTACAATATAATGTTCATTGAGATTTAAAGCTCACTAAATGTTATATTTTACTAATGTTTGGATAAAGAAGATGTGCATCTGGTGTGTAGAGAGTTCTTGCAGTATTGATTCAAACTATCAATAGAAAACAATTACCAAATGTGTTCTTCGTATGTTTACAATACAATTTCAGACCAATTAACTCAGTTTCCCTTAGTTAATATAAGTTTTTTTTATGATGGTCTAAATATTATAATTATTCATTTCTGGGCGTTCTTCTACAAGTAACAAAAGTCTGAAGATATCAATTTGAATGATATAAACATATACATAAATTGATTATATATATGAGTGAATTGGTTATATGTATTTTACTTACTCGTGTAAAACAATATTTTATTTCTTTTATTATTAATTAATTTACAAAATATTTTCCATAATTTTAATAATTAATTTGCTGATAAGAAACTATTATTGATATATAAACAAACTTTTTCAGAAAATGATATCTACATTGCTCTTAATATTATTTAACCATGACAGATCTGCAATCATAATATTCAACTAGTTTTCTTGTAAAATTTCCTTCGAAATATTACCTTGGTTTTACAAGGTGTTGGTTGGAGACTGAGACTGTTAAAACATTTATTTAAGAAACAATTACATGTAAAATATATTTTTTTAAATATCTACTAGTGGGGAAGACTGATGAAGGTGGTTGGATCAGATATGAGCTCTCGTGGACGAATGGCTTGTTAAAATATAAAAAATATAAATTGTTTCTGAAATAAATAAATGTTCAACTTATACTCAGTGATAAGTATAAACGAATTACATGTTTATAAATGTTACGGTTTAGGTCAAATATGATCAAACTTTGTTTTTTGCATTGAATAAAAAAATCGTTTAAAATTTGTGCACACGGGAATTCATCAAACTCTAGTGATTATTACACAAAACTTAAGAGTAACGGAATGGTTAGGGCACTTTTAATATTAGTAAATTTATATACCGATATAAAATCGTACTGGCCAGCAAAATTATATTTTCGTCCCTAAATATTAAAAATATCTAACGAAATTGAAGGCTGCGGGTTACGCGTTTAAGTGTTCGAATAGCGAATGACATTGTGGACTGTGGAGTCTGTATACAGTGCGTCGAGGCGGAGTGTTCAGGGTGACGTCACGTCTCCGAGCCAGGCGGCAGGGACCTGCGCGTGACCCCTACCGTGTATTCTAGTATCCGTGATACAACCGATTGTATTACACTAAAGTTCATCAGCTAGTAATTCCTGATATTGGTGGCAGTTATTAGAAGACTGCAGTCACTGACAGGACGCAGGAACAAAAATAATAACGCAGGGACAGGCGCTCGGGGCAATTTCAGCATTTCTAGTCTGGGGAGGAGACCCTTCTTGATCCTCTTTAATAAGCTGGGCAGTTTCATCGTCCCCGAAATCACAGTGATAAATTCAAAGAATACCACCGAATGAGCATAGAAACTTTCAATTACATTCTTGGAGGTATAAAGGAGGAATGAAGTGGCCAATCCGGAAGTGTAACTATAATTCCTTGTCGATTTTTGCACTCATTTTGATGAAGCGTCAGGGCCCGATGTCGGTTGGAAACAAACATGTTTCAACGGTAATCGAATCGGGTGATATCGATCTGGAGTACGGAATCAAGGCACCTGCGTTAAGATGTTTATGTTTGTTTTTCGCCCGACGGTCGGGAGATCTCGGATCGGATTGGATCAGAAGAAATACGGATCCAATGTAGGTGTATCCTTAGAGAGAGGTGACCCTTCGTAGAGGTACCGCATGTTAAACCCAGCCCAGGGCAGCAACGATGGCGTCTTTTCGTCAAATCCTCCTAGATTTAGCATATGAGTCCAAACCTGAGGCCCTTGTTGTATTGTATTCTTTATCCCAAAAAACAAAAAATATAAAAGTAATGCCTACTTAAAAGGTGCACGAAGTATTCGAGCAGAGTTTTTAGTGTAAGACGAAGTTCCGGAAAACGTATTTTAGTGGTTGTTTTCGGCTCAACCGAACACAGTTCAATAAAGTGCACTAACTAATAAAAAAACCTCATTACGGAGAGACAATGTAACGCTCAACAGCCGATCAGGAGTGGGAAAAAACATGGTCGTATGCCTAAGATAAGAATTTTGTTACTAATCTTATACTAAATAATATTACCAGTATTATTTTATATTTACTCCCCAATTACCACCTAGTTCGTTGCTTGAATTCATAGCTTGAGAGGATTTCTCAATAAGTAAATCTACTTATAGAGGGTGATTGGTAGTCAGTGAGGAAATTTTTCAAGGTGTTATTATGCATGCAAATTGCAACAAAACTACGCAATTCGCACAGTTCTATCTCACATCCCCTTCCAGAAACAGCCATTTTTCGATTTTTTCAAATTTCTTGACATTGCCCATGCTCAAGAGTCTCGGTGGGTTAACGCACTCGACTTCCTCGCTAGAATCCCTGGTTCGATCCCTGGCTGGAAATTTTTTTCAAAAATTATAGGAAAGTATACGAATATACGAATGGCCAAAGAAGTATAACTTCCACCGACTGGTCCGACGCAGACCCAGGTTTTTATTGTTTATATTTCTCGCTCCATTTGATTTGAAAATTATAACTTTTTGAAATGTTTTCTAATAGTACAAAGGATTATAAAATAAACAAGAGAAGTGCAGGTTTAATTCAAGCGCCAAGAATTCCGTGTAGCCAGTCGTGTAGGATTTCCGTGTAAGGCTAACAACAGACGAGACACCGGTGTACGGGACACTTTCCGGTGTCCCAGCTTCTCGCAGGGAGAGACACCGTAGAGCCACAGAATCTGGTAGCGCGCTACTCAGTGTCTCATCTGTTGACACACATTTAATTGATAGTACATTTAGTGTCCCGTACACCGGTGTCTCGTCTGTTGTTAGCCTAAGAAGAGGTCAGTTCTGCAATAAAGTTGTGCGATACTAAAAATGGTAAAGAAACACACACAAAGCACACAATTTGGTATTTAAAGTTTATATTGCTTTTTACATTTATCGATTATTTGGAGCTGTCGCCGTCTTAAATCCTTTTTCAGACACACGTTTATTATCTTCACTCAGGTTCGAACCGGATACCTTTACCTAGCCACCAGGACATTTATTCGTTTTGTCAACTACTTATTAGACAAAACAATTCACTTCACTGACACAAATACCAAGATAATTATAGCTGTAATAAATTTTAATATATTTCTGTCTAACCAAAACTAATACTTTTCTAAAAAAGCAATAGATCAGGCATTTTTAAGTTCGTTTTATTTTTTGTCAGTAAATTATTTTATCATATATTATGTTCAAGACTCATTGAATTACTAAACCAGACGATAACTACAAAAAAAATACACTCAAAAGGTTTAGTAAACATATAAAAATACTTACTCTGCCACTATCCTCTCTGTCTCTCTGACGTATGCCTCCCCACCCCCCTTTAGTAAACAAAATCATCATTTTTTTATACATCTCGTTTCCTGCTGCCACTATCGACAAACGTAACAACTAAACATTAAATATCGAACAATTTTGCATCGAAATACATATTTGTTTAAATTTTGCCAAAATGTGCAATAAATACATTTATAAATAATTCGACCACGCAGATGAACTGCTGACGTGAGTTGAGCGAATTTCCAAAATTAAGTTTAGGCCTACATGTTTTAGGGTTTCAACCAACTATTTGGGAAATTGATGTATTTATGAAGGAGCTGAATGTATAAAATATATTAGTAGAATTTGTTTACACCTAAGCCTCCATCTTCGACTCACGCACTCCTTCGTTTCACTCGCAGAGTTCGAACTCCGATCCTTGCGGCCTCGGATTATGGACTGCTTCGCTTCACTAGCAGAGTACAAATTGGCCGTCTGCCTCGGATCAGCAGATGAATAGGTAGAATAGCCCACGTGTTCCCGGTACTTTAATGGTATTTTACGTGTTGACCGATTTTGGGGGAACTAAAGCGAGCTTATAAGGTCTTGTAAAAAAAACAAAATGTGCAGAATAATATCCTATATGTATTTTTTTAGATAAAACTCTAAACAAGTTTCATTCTCGTACGAAAAATCTTAAAAAATTGGGGTCTTTTCTGTTATATCCCCGCATTTACAAACTATTTTCTATTCTCAAACTATTTTCTATAGAATGAGGATTAATCGGG
>JAGFPH010000078.1:1090942-1103825 GCA_018207615.1 Philaenus spumarius
GTGAGTTGAGCGAATTTCCAAAATTAAGTTTATATGTTTTAGGGTTTCAATAAACTATTTGGGAAATTGGACTACTCACTAAGACTGCCTGCGATAGCTTCCTGCGTGTACGAAATATATATATGTAGAATTTGTTTGCACCTCAGCCTCCAAACCCGGCTCACGCGCTGCTTCGGTTTTCCAAGTCTGCACCTCGACCTTGCGGCCTAGGATTTTGGACTCCTTCGCTTCGCTCGCAGGCGCACCGTTTTGCATCCCTGCCTCGTAACAGAAGCTGCCCCTCAGTAAAATTCCTCATTGGTGAAAAAGCACCCTCGAGCACATTTATTTTATTTTACGTTTTGATCGATTTTGGGTCAACCAAACGAGCTGTAAGGTTGTGGTAAAAGAGCAAAATTTACTGAATAATCTCCTATATTTATCTGTTTATATAAAACCCCAACAAAGTTTCACTCTAGTAAGAAAAATGTCAAAGCACATTTATTTCCGGTAAAAAAAAGTATTTCCGATTGTTGGATTTTTGCATAACGAACTCGTCCGAACCACTTAGAAAACCGACGTGTGTGCCAAATTTGGACAAAATACGGCTGTTAGAATGCGAACACATATGTACATATACAGGGTGAGTTTTAAATGTCCCCCGTCCCTAATTTTTTCCGCATTTCTTAAGATATCGACTCCCAACCACCGCCGAACATCATTGATTAGTTTATACTTTCTTTTTATGAGGTTCACATATTTGGCCGCCATCTTGGATCCGCCATATTGGAATTAACTTTTATTTTTTAAATGTAAAGGTAAGGTTGTGACCCATCATTTCAAACTATTGTTTTCCGTAGAACACGATACCGCAATCGGTTTTTAATTATCTGCTTTCGTTCTCAAGATATTAACAATTTTGTAAAAAATTGAAAATTTTCAAAAATCCCTTGTTTTATTAAATTTAAAAAAAATATCGACCCTTTATCATCAGATATCACAGTTTGGTAGTAGCTTAGAGATTTGTATTAAGTTATACATTTTTACTGCCATCTTGGGTACGCCATATTGGATTGAGATGCTTGTTTTTAATGTAAATGTGGTGTTGTGACATAATTTTGAACTAATTTTTACGCTTTACACGCTGCCGCAATCAGATTTTTAATTTAAAATCCTTTAATTGTTTTTAAATAAATAATTAGGCCTATATTAAAAAAATACAATTAAATCAGGTTAAACTTTTTTTAAACTTTAATTGTTATAAAAGATTAATTATTCCTTAAAATAAAATTTAAAAGTCATTGTAACATTATTTATGCTAACTTCACACTTAAATCTAAAGGTTTAACCAATAACAGCCTACTTTCAGGTGAGTAAATGCTCGAACTGGTATCCTCCAACTTCCTGACAGTAGAAAATTCTATTTTCAAACGACCGCCTTACATTTTGGAGGTCTTCTGGAGTGATACGACTAAATTCATCTCGTATTCGATTTTCCAAGTTCAAAATTATGTCACAACACCACATTTACATTAAAAACAACCATCTCAATCCAATATGGCGTATCCAAGATGGCAGTAAACATTTATAACTTAATACAAATCTCTAAGTTACTACCAAACTGTGATATCTGATGATAAAGGGTCGATATTTTTTTTAAAATTGAATAAAACAAGGGATTTTTGAAATTTTTCAATTTTTTACAAAATTGTTAATATTTTGAGAACGAATGCAGATAATTAAAAACCGATTGCGGCATCGTGTTCTACGGAAAAAAAATAGTTTGAAATGATGGGTCACAACCTTACCTTTACATTTAAAAAATAAAAGTTCATTCCAATATGGCGGATCCAAGATGGCGGCCAAAAATGTGAACCTCATCAAAAGAAAGTATAAACTGATCAATGATGTTCGGCGGTGGTTGGGAGTCGATATCTTAAGAAATGCGGAAAAAATTAGGGGGGGGGACATTTAAAACTCACCCGGTATAGGCCCTATCACATTATTATCGGTGCTCAATGACTACTCCCAACCTAATGTCTCACTTTAAGAGTCACTGCAATAGCTCATATTTCACATGGTAATTTGCTAATAAAATATAACAAGGCCAAAATAAAACTAAAGTCTGTACCACCTCAGGATGAGGCACAACCAGTCGATGTAGTGCCATCACGTCCAAGTGCTATCTCGTCCAACATCCAATTTCCTAGAAAAGAGTGAATTCTCATCCAACTCAGTTTTACAGTTGAATAAACACTCTAATTAGTGCCATCTCATCCACGTGAAAACTTGACAAGGGTTGAAGAACGCAACGCAGGTAGCCTCACCCCTCTTCCACCCCTTTGTTTACATGTGGACACTGACAATTTAAACCTCATTTGTATGCTTGATCGGGAGTTGTAAACATCTGTAGGAATATGGAGTTTCGACCACCATAAGAGACCAACCTACAGTAGTCTTTTATATAACTGTTTTCGGTATTTGAAGAAAAACGGAAAGAAGTGCGGAGAAATTGTGTGGCGCTGTGTAAATCGCACGAGTGTAAATCACATTATATAATTAAAATATAAAAAAAAACCTAACAAGTTCGAACCTATAGAATGTAGTCACAGTATGTTTGCTTTTTACTTAATCTGGCCGATAACAGTATGATTATATTTCCTTATTATCACTTTATATAGGTAATTAAAATTAAAAAAAAAACCTAAAAGGTTCTAACCTATAGTATTTAGTTACAGTATGTTTACTTTTGACTTAACCTGGCCGATAACAGTATGTTTGTACTTTAAAAACGTATGTACAACTTTGTAGTTGAGTTGGCAAAACTGTTCGTTTCTACGAAGTGTATAAATGCTATATTTATAAAGAAAAAAGTTAAGGTTTGTGTATTTATAGTAGTTTTCATTGACACGTTAAAATAAACAAATACCTTGCTGTTTTACGCAAGGTATAGAAGACCCTTAATAAAAAGAATTAAACGTTCCAATAGTTTTTGTAGACCTGACAAGTAAACAATAGCATAGGTTTTTGGACGAGATGGCACTAGTTGGCAGGTAGAGAATTAACCCCCCGCCCTACATTCGTGGAATCTGGACGAAAAGGCACTTGGACGAGATAGCACCTGGACAAGATGGCACGACACCAACCAGTCGACCGTACTAATTACCCTTACACTTGGTCTATTGTGAGAGATTGGGGATGGGCACTCGTCATCGGCCTTTGTTGGTGGGTCATTGCTGATTGTGTCAATGTCATATTGTTGGTGGGTCATTGCTGATTGTGTCAATGTCATATGCAAACTTTTTTAATTGAAAGAAAAACTTAAAACTAAATATTTCACGCGCTGTGTTTTGATCTCCTGATTATTTTGATACCAAATATGACGGAAATCGGTTATTTTGGGGAAAGTAAAGCAAATAATTAAATCGTATATGTGTTTTCAAAATAAATAATGTTTTATCATCATGAATACGGAAATAAATTTACATTGATTAATGATTGATGGGTTCTATAAAAACTTCTTATTACTGTACACAATAATCATCACCATAAAGTGGCCAGACAGTTTTTTTGTTAATTAAATGCAGTATTAAAATACAGACATAAAATAAAACTATTAAATAATTGGGCTATCTATATAAATTGAGCATCAAATAAAACTAAAATTAAATCCATCTTAATATTACATACACAAAAATCAACAAAAGAAATAAACAAAGACATCAAAGTAAATTTTCTACAAATTTTAGACACTTATTATTTGGGCCTAAAATAGGAAAATTAAATGTGTTTTGTGCATTTTTTTTATAGTGTTCACAGCTCTATTGGGTTGAGATCACATTTGTAAGGCGGATGTCGAAGTAAGGTGTGACCACAATCTTCTGCTACTTTGTCAATTTTGTATATCTTCGCAGGAAATGGACTTCCTAATGGATGCCAGTCATTAAGGGATGACAGTGACTCGGTAATGTTGTTATCAGTTCAGTTGATGACGTTTTGCAGTTCAGTTCAGTTGTGGAAGTGTTGCAGTTTATTTTTGTAGTGGAAGGGAAAATTGAGCTAAGTTAATCCAGTGAGTGCGATGGCAGAAGTTAGAGCTTCGTCTCCAGAGAAGTACGTTTTCATAGGGAGAAACGGGCGGTTTACTCGAGTGGTGAACGGCGGATTATTTTAAATATTTACGGAGTTTTGAGGATGGAAAATCCCGAAATGTTCAAGAGGGATAAAGCGGAGAGAGTAGGTGTGATGACAGGATGTAGTAGAGCGACTGTTGAGCGGTTAAAAAAGAATTTGACAACGGACCTCCTGTGACTCCGGGAAAGAAAAGGCCCTATCAGGTGGGGAAAAGAACAAGAATGGTAAGATATGACGATTTCCAAAAAAATAACATTAGAAGAAAAGTCCATTCTTTGCTGCGACAGAATATTCCACCCACAGTGAAAAAAGCCACTAAAATTATCAATGAAGACCCTGACCTTCCACATGTGAATACCTTGTGGGGACTGATGCTGTACTTGGGATTTAAGTTTGAGAAAAGACAACGCAGATCTATTCTCATCAAAAGAGACGACATCGTACTTTGGCGAAGGAAAAACGGTGGGTATTTCGTGCCGAAAAACGGCGAAAATCGACGGTGCTACACATCATGACGAGATGAACGCCACTGCATTTCAAGGATGGTTTTCAGAGGTATTACATTTACTCCCCCTGATAGCATTATTGTTATGGATAATGCTTCCTACCACAGTGAAACTCTCTGAAAGCTACCAAATATGAGCTGGAAGAAAGTACTGATACAGCAGTGGCTTACGGAGAATAGTGTCAATTTTGACCCAAAAGATGTGAAGGCAGAACTTTTAGCTCGAATTCCTGACCATCTGAAATCGGAGGCGAAGTTGTACAAAATCGACAAACTAGCAGAAGATTGTAGTCACACCGTACTTCGACTTCCGCCTTACCACTGTGATCTTAACCCAATAGAGCTGGTGTGGGCCAAAGTTAAAAAAGAAGTCGCCTCGAGAAATGTCGACTACACCATGTCTTCCATTGAGGTTTTGCTGCACAACGCGTTTAAAAATTATTACTTGAAAAATTGTTGCTCACATCGAAAAGGTGGAACATGCTATGTGGGAGTTGGACAACATATGCGATGAAGTACAAAAAAGAATCATTGCGACGAATGCGGGTGATGACGAGGAATGGTACAGTGAGAGAGAAAGTGATGGATCTGATGACGAGTTGGCTGTCCCTTTGTAAATAAAACTGTAAAAATAACTGTAAGTAGGTTTTGTAAATTTTTTAGGTAATATATATAAAATTTTTATCGTTTTTGGAAAGTTATAATAATACAGTACAATTTTTGTGTACAGTATTCGTGTGTGATGCATTAATTTTTTATTAGAGTGACGTAGCAAATCTTAATGCTTATTAAAATTCTTTCGTAGCAAGTAAATAAAAATCGATATAATCCAATACAAATTAATATTGTTTCCTTAATAATAACATGAAAACTTATACGGCTTGTGGGGTGGAACACTATGAAAAAAATGCACAAAACCCGTTTAATTTTCCCATTTTAGGCCCAAATAATAAGTGTCTAAAATGTGTGGAAAATTTACTTTGATGTCTTTGTCTATTTCTTTTGTTGTTTTTTGTGTATATTATATTAAAATGGATTTAATTTTAATTTTATTTGATGTTCAATGTATGTAGATAGCCCAGTTATTTAATAGTTTTACTTTATGTCTATATTTTAATACTGCATTTAATTAACAAAAAAACTGTCTAGCCACTTTATGGTGATGATTATTGTGTACAGTAGTAAGAATTTTTTATAGAACTCATCAATCCATTAATCAATGTAAATTTATTTCCGTATCCATGATAATAAACATTATTTATTTTGAAAACACATATACGATTTAATTATTTACTTTACTTTCCCAAAAATTAACCGATATTTGGTATCAAAATAATCAGGCGATTAAAACACAGCGAGTGAAATATTTTTTTTTAAGTTTTTCTTTCAATTAAAAAAGTTTGCATATTGACATTGGCACAATCAGCAATGACCCACCAACAAAGGTCGACGACGAGTGCCCATCCCCAATCTCGCACAATAGACCAAGGGTAAGGGTAATTAGTACAGTCAACTGGTTGTGCCTCATCCTGAGGTGGTATAGACTATAATACAAAACTCAAATGTTTGTAGCAGACAAAGTAAAATTTTCTTCTATTCAGCTTAAAAATACTTATAATTAATCAATAATACACAAATAACAATAACATAAAATTAATAAAAAAGCTATTTCTCAATAGTATGCAATATACATATAAAAGGAGTACTGTATTTATATACATATAATTTTATAAAGAGGAAGTGTTAGTTTCACAACTAACTGCCTAAAAAGTCCAGTCAACGAAAAGTTATAGAGGTAATTAGAAGGAACACATTTTTTAACTTTGGAACATTGTTTTTACTAGATAGGAGGTAAACATACTAAAAGTCCCCACTCCTAGCAGGTGAGCGGGGTGCAGTGGAGCCTGTAGAAGGTCCCTTTTTTTGGTTTTTTACTTATATCTAAAAAACTATGCGTCTTAGCGATAAGATTATTCTATAGAAAATTGAAGTTCACAAAATGTGCTACAAGATTGAATCTATTTATATTTTCACTATCTTGCGTAGTTTCCGAGATATAGGCGTTCAAAATTCGCTTATTTTTTAAAAAGAAATTTTTACTCACGTTTTTTGTTTTATTTGGCTAGCTAACTTTTTAGCCTAACAAATACAGTCAATTTGTGCTCAAAAGAGCCCCATGCGAGAAAGTTTTGGGGTAGTTTTGATTTTTTCCATTTTATATGTTTTTTGGGGTGTTGAATCAGAATCTGAGGTTTGTACTACACAATTTCTTGACGCAAAGTTGAAAAAAACCCAAAAAAGGTAAAAAATCTCATTGTTGACCTTTCTCTTATAACTCGAAAACTATAAACTTTTCATAAATTAATAACCTTCCTATTTAAAATGAAAGAACATAAAATTTCCTACAAATTTTACTCTTTTCCGACAAACCGTTTGTTCTCATGCGCTAGTTGAAAATTGTCGTATTTCGGCTGTATTTGCAAAAACCCACTTTTTCACTCCAAAACTCGAATTTATTATTTTCTCATACTTTTAAGTTGAATACATTGTAGACTGGTTTCAACTGTTCTGCCATCTCCAGTAATAAAAATTATTAGATAAAATAAAAAAATAAAAAATAATATACCCTGTTTTTAAAACGAACTAAAAAGTATATAATAATTTCTCCAACCCCCATTACAGATTTATGAGCCATACAGATTCCTAACCCCTTACAGATTGTTTTGAAAATTTGTAATTGTGAATTTTTAACAGCTATGAAAATACTTATAAGGTTAAAAACGAAAAAGTGGGACTCTTGCAATAGATGCAAGAATAAGTCACTAGCAATTTTATTTACTGCAAATGATATGAATTTTTCTGTGAGTTTTCTGCACTCCTTACTATTATCTATTGCATGCACCCCATTTTTCATCTTACAAGTATTTTCATAGCTATTCAAAATTCAGAATCAAAATTTTCAGGACAAACTGTATGGGGTTTAAATCTATGGCTAGGAGAAACAATTTTATAATTTTTAATCCGTTTTAAAAACTTGGTATGTTAAAAATGTTGTTATTTCAATCATATTTTCTGCTTTTTAGTCTTCAGTTCTGAGCTATATAAAGTTTCAAATCTCTAGCTCATTTAGAACATGAAAAATCATGTTTGGTCACGCCTTCGTACAATCTCATTTGTTGGCTCACAGAACTTTGGCCAAAATATTTACTCAATAAATGGCCCTGTCGCCAACAATGTGGATCAGTTGGAGGCTATCTTATGCAACATGGACATAACAGTCATTCTTTAAAATGGTTTGAAGAAGATTGTGAGAGATGTGCAAGAAGAATTCAAAGCTAAGCTTCAACTGATGGCAGAACGTAGCCCCACTGCCAAGCTCTGGGTTGTATATTTTGAAATAGTGACTTTGATTAAGCACTTTATTAAAGCAAGAACTGGGATCTACACCTCCAAAATCTAGCTTGTACAGGGCTTTAGCACTAACTGAACATTCGGACTTGAAAAATGCAAAATATGTCATCGATGGAGGTTTTTTGTTACACTGAGTCAAAAGGCACAATGGCCAGACATGATAATATGCAGAAATTCTGCAGTTATGTATCATAAGTCAAGTCAAACTACAAATCAAATGCCGTTGTCCTTTTCGATGGCTACCCTGACGAAGATTGTGAATGCACCAAGAGCATATTATAACGATTGAGAAGAGCACAAAGAATCTGCTATAATATCACTTACAGAATTAATGGTACACTCTGTCTCGCACAAGAGTTTCCTTGCAAACTCCAAAAACAAGAGCAGGTTGATATCTATGCTAATGGAAAGTCTGATAATGTAAAAATGGATGCATAGAAAGCTGTGAAGGATGCTGATATCCTAATTATCACAACAGCTCTTATGTTGGCAATATCAAATGAATATGTGGCAGTGATATCACCCCCACCTTTTGGTGATTTTGATTTGTCTGTGTAGTCCTAATACGATAGAATTTCTTCTTTTTGAAATTTGTTTTGGATACTTTGCAAATCACCATTTTGTATTTGCATGAGATAAGCACCCCAGTTTGGGAAAATTTTCTACAAAACATACTTTCATCTGTCCTTGAGATATAATTACAAGTTGTCATTTTCACTCCACCTCTTTCATTTCCAGATGAACAGCCCCGAACTTATGCAGGGGAACCCGCCATCTGCAAAAACCCTCAGCCAGTACCCTAAACCAGCAACGGCAATGGTTTATATAATAATGTAATATAATACAATATAATAACTTTTCAAGATTTTTCTTTGGAATTTAAACTTTTTTGTAACAAAATTTTTATAATTTCGGACATTATTATATGTATTGTTTTTTTTAATACCTGTACCTTCACATATACGATCTAAATAAGATATATTATGCAGAGAACTGGAAGGAATCCACTAATTGACAGCCTTTAATAATAAACTAAACTTTTTGAATGAAAAAGTGGGTCTTTGAGGACACAGCCAAAATACGCAAATTTTCAATTAGCGCTCAAGCCTCAACGGTTCGTCGGAAAAAAAACTCTATGGAATGAAATTTGTAGGAAATTGTATGTACTTTCTTTTTAAATAGAGAGTTTATTTACGAAAAATTGATAGTTTTTGAGTTATAAGCAAAAAACAGCCAATACATGAGATTTTTATGTTTTCTAAATTTTTTTCAATGTTGCATCACAAACTTTTGTAGGCAAACCCCAGATTCGGATTCAGCAGCCCAAAAAACATATAAAGAACCAAAACTACCCCAAAACTTTCCTGAGAAAAATACAATTTGACTGGATTACTATGCGCGGGAGCTAGAATGATCACCAAACTGTTTCATTTTGTATACATTCTGCGATCGACATTCACGTAAGCAAATTAGTACATACAGGAAAGCCATATCTGATGAAAAGTTTTGAAAATCCATTGGTGTTGGTGGGAGTACTATTATATATTATACAGGAAAACTATAGTTGATGACTAATTTTGAAAAAACAAGAGGTATAAGTATTTATATACCATAGTTTATAAACAATTTCAAATAATCATTGGTATTAATAGTACTAATTTACGCTACAGAAAAACCATAGTTTGATGAAAAATTAGAGTAAAGCTGAAAAATAAACTTAGAGTATGTACATAAATAGATCCCATAGAAAATATTACAGTAACTGTAGTATAATTATAGTATAATAATGTTTTCAATCTCTGTGATTTGATTAAGACTGAAATTGTATTTTGTTGTAAAGAATTTTTGATTTTTCAAATTGTGTTTATCAAGCAAAACGGCCGTTTTGCGGAACGCCAAGAAAAAAACGGCCGTGCTATAACATACGGAAAACATAGCTACCATGTTATTGACCACTTAAAAATACCATTTTAAAAATTTAAAATGGTAAATTTTAGTTTAAAATCAAATTATTTGTTGTAAAATTAGGTGATTTGATCTTTCATTCAACTTTCTAGGTCAAGCTAAACTCCCTTTTCGAGCCATTAAAAACTGTAGATAATCATCAAAAAATTATTCATAGTTTTTTTCATATTTCCCGCTTATTCTGTCAGACCCAATAACTACCTCACCTTTTCGAGTAGAGAGCTCGGTGATGGCTTTAAACACATCTCCTTTCAATGGAGATGAATAACGTAAAAGAAAAATAAAGGTAGCTGCAACGAAACTCAAAATATCGCCGAAATAGTTTTTCCTATGTAAGTTAGATTGGTACATTAGACTGAGAATATTAGCCATATGATTTTGTAAATGTTACATACGAAGATGTACGAATGTTTCCGAAGCTAAACGAATAGGTATTTCTTCTTTAAATTTGGTAAACGTTAATATTATATTGATAATAAAAGGTTGTATGTATTTTATATTGTCAATGGCAATTATATAACATATTATTATAGCCTACATTAGGTTATATACAAAATACAATTAACATTCAGACATTACAAGAAGTTTGTTTTGATTGTAAACATAACCTCAAAGTATAATCTAGGCTAGATTTTGTTTAGGTATTACAGATGATGGGTGACATCAGCTGTTATAATATTTTGTTACTCTCGGATGTACCTAGGCTCGTAATTAATTACAGGAGTTGATTTAGTTTTTAACTTTCTAACAGAGCATTGTTTATCAAATTGTAACTGACAATTTTTAATAATTAAATTTTTATCTTATTTAATCCTGTAAAATATGACTTGTGTAATGGTAAGTACCTACTTTAATGTTATAATTTCTTGAAATCCCACTAACAATACAATTAAATATTAATAGAATTATTTAGTACTACATTATAGTGCAAATTATTATTATTATTAATTAGTGAAAAACGCAAAACATAAAAATTATGCAAATATATGGAGAAAATATTAATGAAAAATATAGAAGTACCTTCGTGTGTTTGTGTGTATATCTGTTTGGAATATTAGAAATAAGAATGCCTAAATAGGAATCAGTGAACAAAAACGTAATACGTCTTAAAGAAATAGAAGTGCACAATCATTGAAAGTAAATTATGTCATTACGATGTTTATCAGCCATTTAAAAAAAAACTGCAGATTAATGCTAATTAGAAATTTTAATGTTACGACTGGTTCAGTTAATGGTTCTCTTGGAATAGTGCAACATTTTAAATATTACACTGAAGGTAAATTAGAATTTGTTCAAGTAATGTTTGGAAACAGGTGTTATGATGTTGAAAGGACACAGTCAAAATTTGAGCTATTTATAAAAGCCTTTATTTTTCGTAAGCAATTCCCTTTAACAGTTGCATGTGCCATTACAGTGCATAAATGTCAAGGAATTTCAATCAATTCAGCTATTTCAGATATTGGCAAATCTATCTTTGCTCCCGGTCAAACATATGTACCTCTTTCAAGAGTAACAACATTGGCTGGTTTCCAGCTGATAAATTTTGACCCATCTAATTGTAAAGCTGCTAAAGCTTGAATTATTGAATATAATAGACTGCGGAGCGAATACCGGAAAGATTTTCCACACATATCGGTCCATCAAAGTAGGTTTACTTCACGCAAAGATATTGTATGGAAGGAGGGCAAAATCAAATATTTTAAGGACCAACCCAGTAAGCACACTATGTGAAAATAACGTTATTTTCACATGAAAAAAAGGTGAAAATGTAAAAAGTGAAAAATAATATATTTTTTTCACGTGAAAATCACGTAAAAAATGTAAAAGTGAAAAAGTGGTAAAATTTAAAATGTGAAATTCACGTATATATTTCACGTTTATTTGACTTTCTTATTTAATATACATCTTCACAAGTAATTTAGGAATATTGTGCAAACAAGCAAGAACTTATTAAGTTCTCATGTGTTAATTTGTTACCATGGCTGCAAAGATATTGAAATCAATTCGTTGTAAGAGTTGGAAAAAGTATAATAAAAAAATAACACCTGGTTTTTGTTTAAAGTATGTGTAAAATTGTTGGAACCACATAAATATAATATGGTAACACTTCAGCAAGTAAAAGTTAAATCTTAAGAGAATACCAGCTTTAATTTTACTCATATTATTTTGTTTTGATTACCATTTTGTTAAATTGATGCATTTTATATTCAACTAACGATTTATCCCGTGATAAGCAAAAGACGATGTAAAATAATTCTAGGATTGTTATCCGTTCAAATTTTGTTTGCGGGCGAAGCCGCGACGAGCAACAACTAAGTAAATTAATAAAACTAAAATTAAACCAATTTCCCGCTTCACATCAGCGCCGTATAGTGAGCGCGGCCAATGGAAAGTCTTGACGCATGCGCAGAACGGCAAACAACAAAGACCTAAGTTAAGAAGCCCGCAAAATCCGCATCGCTCATTCTTACTCACAATTCACAATGAAAGGAGAAGACGCCACTATTTGTGTTATCGTTTAGCAGTGTTTTATTCTTATACATTGTGTTAGAAGTGATTTGTACAGAATCGCCTATTTATCAAAGGTAAGAAATTAAAAATGATTAACTCCTAATAAGTAACTTTAACGATAGGTTTTCAACCAAAGTTTCACCTCTAAGACCTTTTCTATTCATAATTTTAAACACCTCATCCTGTATTTCTTAATTTGGTTTATAGTACTTAGTAGATGTAAACGTTATAACTTGTGGGCCTTAAACCTATAATAATAATACTGAACTTTAACCATTAAGTATAGGCTACTTAATTTATAAAATATGCCCTATCCAAGTTTTCCAAAGAGGTTATAGGGCCTACGTAATGGAGGTTAAACAGACAATCGTGGTAATT
>JAGFPH010000078.1:1108279-1122345 GCA_018207615.1 Philaenus spumarius
GTTATAGGGCCTACGTAATGGAGGTTAAACAGACAATCGTGGTAATTGTATACAATATCACTCTGTAACTGATTTCCTATTAAGAGAAATGAAATATTTTTGGTTGATTATTGTTCAGAAAGGTTATTTTAGGCCCGCTCAAGCGTTTAAAGTAAAATAGCAACATTATTTTATCGTAAAAAATGTTTTTAGTCAGCGAGTGTTTGGTTAGGTTAGCGAGTGTGCAACGGTTTGTCAATAGAAAAATAGGTCCATTATTTGTTATTTGTAGGTCCATTATTACTTTCATTCAACTATTTTTCTATTGACAATCCGTTGCCGATAGCTAACCTAACAAAACACTCGCCGAATAAAAAATTTTTACGATAAAATAATGTTGCTATTTTACTTTAAACACTTGAGCAGGCCTAAAATAACCTTTGTGAACAATAATCAACCAAAAATATTTCATATCTCTTCATAAAAAATTAGTTACAGAGTGGGGGGCCTACAATTACCACAATCGGTATTGATGTTGTAAACTTGGTTTAAATCAAAAGAAATCTGTTAATTCCAATAAGTTAAGTTACCTATCAACTTCATATTTAATCTACCTACTTTTTTAGCCTCCTATGATAGTGTCATGATTGTATTTTCAAGAATTGTTTATTTGCCATTTACAAATAGGCCTAGGCCTGTATTTGCAAACATTGACAAACACTTACTCTTTGTCCTGTGCTTAATTGTATAACCTACTAATAGATTTCTGTACTGTGAGAACAGTACTGTATAATAGTTCTGTATTTATCATTAACAACATTGTACTTTTTTGTGGTAGGGCTACTGCAAATAGTTGTTTTCGTGTACTAAAACGAGTTCAGTTTAAGCTTGACCGTATTTAGTTAGGCCTACTATGGAACATAAGCTTATACATCAAACACATATGTAATGGTAATCAAGAAGTTATATAAGCTTATAGCGATAGAACGTCTTGACAAAGGGGAATCTTTAAAATGTGTACCAGAATATAAATAATTCACTTATCTATACTATACTTTATGTTTACATAGTTGTTCGTTCTAATTGATTTTTTAGGTTATCCGACCTAGGCCCAGACCCGTAAGGGGTTAGTTATGAGGGGGTCTACTGTAATTTGTGTTAACAGCTATCATTTGTAATTTTCGGTAATTGTAGGCCTATGTAGACACGAACAACACAACTAACAACAATTGCCAAGTAAAGGTAAAGTCGGCGTAGTTTTTTTTTTTTTATATAGCCTACTGTGATTAAAATAAATATGAGATAATCATATGTGTATTTTAATCTCAGTATAAAATTTTAAAAAAAACCTTCGCTGACTTTACCTTTACTGGGCAATCAGTTAGTTGTTAGTTGGGTACCGTTAGTTGTGTTCGATTCTACATACTGTGAAGGTAAATTCTTTGTTTAAGTTTTAATTCTTTTAACTGTAAATCTACTAATTGAAATTAATTGCTTTCTTTTATTTCTAGGTCCAGTATTACTTTCATTTAACTATTTTTCTATTGACAAACCGTTGCCGATAACTCGCTAACCTAACAAAACACTCGCCGACTAAATACATTTTTTACAATAAAATAATGTTGCTATTTTACTTTAAACGCTTGAGCGGGCCTAAAATAACCTTTCTGAACAATAATCAACCAAAAATATTTCATATCTCTTCATAGAAATTTAGTTACAGAGTGGCCCATATTGTATACAATTACCCAATTTTCATTACGCCTAAATTCCCACCTTGGCCTAACTTAATATGTTCATAACATATCCAAAACATAGTGGAAATAATATGTTTGACTGTTTGACCCATATTGAATATATTTAGAAATGAACATTTAACTTACAGCCTAGGCCTACAGATTAAAAATATCCATTAAGACTTTCTAATAGCCTAGGCCTATATAAGTAACAAACATACAAACCGTATGAGCTTAATATTTTAAAATATCGCATCATAAATGGTATGATGCTTATTGAACTCAATTGCACCCTCAATATTTAAACCGATAGATAATATATCACAGAGTGCCTACGGAAGTCTACCCATTTAGCTTAAAAGTTTATTTTGTTGCCGTTCACAGTTAGTTGTTAACCCTGTTGATATTAGAGACGTATACTGTAATTTACTTGCACCAGTAAAATATAGGCTTACTAACAATCTCCGTTAACTTGACAACAAACAATTAATGATTATGATCAAATACAACCAATTAGACTAATAAATAAATAGGATATTAGAGGTTATGTCTAATGAAATTAGAATTGGCAATGAAAAAATTTTATAAATGGCAAAAACTGCTTTAAATAGTAAATGATGACCATACAATTTTAAGTAAATAATGGAGTGTTGTACAGGCCAGCCTTATATAATTTAGTAGTAAAAACTTGGCTTAGACTGTTTGTGTTTCACTAAGTTTTATTCGTGAATAAATAAGTTATAAGCACTATTTACAAAAAAACATACTATAACGTTCAGGATCTAATTAGTAATTATTATTAACTTAATTGTGTAGATTTTGTTCTTTATGGAATCTAAATTTATATTTTAAAAATTATAATTGTAATAACAATGTTAAATCCAATAAATTAGTTTTTGATAGGTAGGCCTACTTAAATAGGCCTAGGTGTAAAATATAACCTTTTAAAATTTCAGTAGGTAAGCTTATCTGTTGTTTGATTTGATAATCAGACACTTTTTCGTTAAAATGCTTTTTGCAAGTACAAGTTGATTTATTAGATTTTGTGAAGGTTTAAATGAATTCACGTAACTACCCCTCTTGATTTTTGACCTCAGGGCTCTGTCCCAATGGCCTTCAAAGTTCCCATGAACTTTGATTCATTCTTATTTAATTGGTAACCAAAAAAGGATTGCCGAGTGTGAACGAAGCGAACAAGCTTAACCTAAGAGCAATCGCTAATTCCTCGGGTTTGGGACAGCTAGTTATCCAATAAATTTCAAAGTTCTTCAGTGTAATTATGAGGAATAAAAATAACAGTATTTATAATTTGAGGTAAATATATCAAGTTTATGTCACAACTTTTTTTGACCAATCATACTTTGAAATGGCAATGGTTTCTGAGTAAATACATTCACAATAATTTATGTTTTAAATTTGATTCCAGGAATTTATTATTTCTAAATAAATGTTAATGTTTGTTTCTGATTAGGAGCTGTACTGAAACAATTTCCTGATGCGAAGGAAAAGGAGATCGAGGGAGTGGTGAAAGATTGGCTGAGGCCATCTAAAAATCGTCTACTGAGCAAGGAAAAATCAAGGTAGGTCTACATATTTTTTAATTTTTATTAGGTTATGAAGGAAAGTTATATTATGCTAAGGATGTTCTTGTCTATCCAACCGGACATTGGGATCCCCACTAAATCAAATCTTGAAAATCTCTGATAATTTGTGGTTGTCATAATGTCAAAAAGTAATTATTAACTACTTTATTTTTAAGGCCAGGTCCCAATTTGTTCGGATTAGCCGTTTTCTCATGTATATATATATGACATTAATTTATTGATTTTTTTTCATTTCAGAAAAAGAGTTCACGATGGAGATGAAGATAATGCTCAGTGAAACACAAAAACTATATGTGAAGCATATTATTTGTTTTTGATTGTAAATATACTGCCATTCTTTTAATTCATTTTTGTATTATTTAAGACAACCTAACATCTTTATACTTTTAAATGCCATACTTCTATGTTATAAGTATATATTTTTGGATTTCTTCTATCACTTCAAAACTGATTTTACAATGATAGAGGAGTTGAAATAAACATTTCTTCTTTTTGAAGTGGTGGATAAGTTTTTATTTTTACATTCAAAAAGATATTTGACGCCATATAAGTGTTTTCTCAAAAGTAACAGTAAAGAAGGCCCTAAGGCAATGATGAAGGCTGTGTATCTTGGTTTTTACTATATGGCTGTAACAGCAATAATTTTAATTTAATTTCAGTCCAACACAGCAGCTGACATTAAACATTATATGCACATATTTGAGCAAAAACTATGATTTAACTATTTTAAAAATGACAGTGAAATAGAAGTTTTATTTTTAATATCGAATTGACACTTATCAAATTAAGTAGGCTGACATACAGAATTTTGATAATTCCCATATTTTCATTACTTAACAGAAATGTGAGCAAAATATATAAGTAAAAATAGGGAGTCAAAAAATGTTGTATTGCAAATTTATTTCTCGTTATTTTAATGTGAATATAGGTGTCATTTTACAATTTATTCTAATAGAAAAAACTTAATTTTCCCTTTTTCCCATGTGAAATTTTGTGGTAGAAATGAGAAAGATTTAAAAAAAACAATATAAAAATTTAAACAACATGGATTTCATGCGAAAAAGGTTTAAAATGTAAAAATATTGTGATATAAAAACGTGAATTTCATGTGAATAAGGTGTAAAATGTAAAAATATTGTGATATAAAAACGCGAATTTCATGTGAAAAAGGTGTAAAATTAAAAATATTGTGATATAAAAACGTGAATTTCATGTGCAAAAGGTTTAAAATGTAAAAATATTGTGATATAAAAACGTGAATTTCGTGTGAAAAAGGTGTAAAATGTAAAAATATTGTGATATAAAAACGTGAATTTCATGTGAAAAAGGAGTAAAATGAAAAAATATTGTGATATGAAAACGTGAATTTCATGTGAAAAAGGTTTAAAAATGTAAAAATATTGTGATATAAAAACGTGAATTTCACTTATTTTCTTCACGTTATTTTCACGTGAAAAGTTGTGAAACTTTTTCGTTATATTCACGTGAAAATTATATGATTTTTTCCTTTTTTTCATGTAAAAATAACGTGAAATATAAAAAATAAAACGTGATTTTCGCGTGAAAAAAACGTTTTTGTGCTATCTGGGAAGAGATCATGCTTCAAATAAATGACTACATCCCAATTTCGGGATTCAGTAATGGTGATGGAGTTTCGTGCTATGCAAATGCAACCTTGCAGGCACTTTTCATATGCAGGCCCATTATTCTAGAATTGCTTGAACTGGACGGAAATCCTCCTATGAAGATATTGGCAGCTGGTTACTTCTCAAATGTAGGCCTACTGAATTGTAAAGACTTGCGTGATCAACTTGGTGTCCCGTTTACTTTAGACCAGCAACAAGATGCAAGCGAATTTTGTTCAAACTTAATTTGTAAATATGATATTTTAATTAAACATTTTGAGGTGATTTTAAGCACGCTGGTAAAATGCTCAAGATGTCTTTATGAATTTCGGCGACAAGATGAGATGAATTCGTATTTGCCGCTGTCCATTAACACCAACAAAGCAACTATATCAGATCTGCTGAATCTTCAAGATTGGGACAACTTGGATAATACAACTTGTCCATCATGTTCATCTGTTGGAACACAATTGCAAAAAATTGAAATCAAAACTGCTAGCCAATTTCTTATATTTAGTTTGAAACTATGGACCAATATAGGAAAAATCAAAAATTTTAAACTTAATTCTCTCCCATCAAATGTTGTCAAAATCAATGAAAGCATACTCAAAAGTGCAATTTTTATCATGGAGAAACTATATCTTCTGGGCACTATACCAGCATAATAAAAAATCTAAATCAGTTTTATGGTGCTGACGACAACAACATATTACAAGATAGGTGGCCTCATTCAGCTAAAGATATATATATCATTATATTTGAGAAAAAGAACTAATGAATTTTAAAGAACTAACTAACAGTGTAATTCAAAAGTAAAATAAAGGTGAGCCACCGTTTTATTATAATCAATATTATTAGTATTACATTATCATGGTGAAAATGTTTCTTTAATGTGCTAATATAATTGATAAATAAATAATACATGTTTCTTGTTTAACGTGTTTCGTATGTTATCACATTTATTATATCTAGGAAAAGTAATATTATAGTATAATAATAAGCAATTTCAGTGTCCATTCACACTATAATTATACCTATATCATAAATAGGTCGCCAATATTAAGTAAATATAATATGTACGAGTAACTATGTAATGATAAACTAATAATATTCTTTGAAACAATATATATTATTAGATTAAAATTTAAACGAAGAACTTTTCCGCTACAATCAATCACATTTACTCGTGGAATGAAAATATGAGTTTAAAAAAAATATAAATTAAAATTTTAAAAGAAAATATAGTAGCCTATTCAATGTGGTGCTTTCCTCATTTTCTCTTATTAAATTAAAATTGGCTTACTGCTTTCCTTTTCTCATTTTACCACCAAGATTATACCCATTGGCATGGAGTACTGATTATGTTGTCAAGGTAATTAAGTTTTCAAGATACTCCACGCCAATATGTGGTATCTTGGAGGTAAAATGAGAAAAGGAAAGCAGTAAGCCAATTTTAATGTAATAAGAGAAAATGAGGAAAGCACCACATTGAATAGGCTACTATATTTTCTTTTAAAAGTTTAATTTATATTTTTTTTAAACTCATATTTTCATTCCACGAGTAAATGTGATTGATTGTAGCGGAAAAGTTCTTCGTTTAAATTTTAATCTCCTAATATATATTGTTTCAAAGAATATTATTAGTTTATCATTACATAGTTACTCGTACATATATTTACTTAATATTGGCGACCTATTTATGATATCATTCTTTTTTTAAGAGCTTTCTTGGCGTTCTTTTTTTAACGCGAAGTGTTTTTTGGGGAGATTTTAGAAATACTCAGACTAACTTATCATAAAATTTTATTTAAAAAGTACAAATTGCAGGAAGGAAAAATAGAAATTTTATTATTTTTGGGTGTAAATCTCACTATTCTCACTGATGAATTCATTTAAGTTTTAAATACATCCTGAATAAATGTAAACACTATTTATAATTTTGTTTTAATGCATAGCTTTTCAACAGGTCAGATGAGTACAGAGCTGAAGCAACAAATCCAAATTTTAAAGTTATTTGGAACATGCCAACTTTTATGTGTCAAAAGTATGGATTAAACTTCACTTCTTCCTCTCAGACCTGGGGAATAATACAAAACTCAGATGGGGTATTTCGAGGAGATATGATATCATTACTGTATGATCCTGGAAATTTTCCTGCTCTATTAGATGCTACAAAGACAACAAAAAGTGAGCCAAGGAATGGTGGTGTACCGCAGGAAGGGGACACTACTCAGCATCTTAACTTGTTTAGGGAAACCCTTTCTAAACTCATGCCTGATACACAATTCAATGGTAAGTAAATGTATCATAATGAACTAACAGGAAAAGTTAATCTAATTTATGCGTTGTTAATTTATGTATGATATCATCAAATTTGAAGCTCTATTTTACCTTTGATATAGTATACAGTACAGATAAAGTTTAATTTTGCTTTTGACTATAGAATACGGTACATAGCTTTTTCCAGAAACATCATGGATCGGGGTGGACAACTTTCTAAAGTGTGGAAAATGGGCAATCACATGAGGGGTTGAAGCATTAATATCATCCCTGGCTTAGTTTTATACATTTTTTAAAAGGTTATACATTAGACATGAAACGGTTTTTTATCTATGTTTCAGGTCTTGGAGTTATTGATTTTGAACACTGGAGACCAATTTGGAGAGAAAATTGGGGCAGTTTAAATAAGTATCGAGAATATTCTCTTTCAGTTGAGAATTATCGCAATCCCAGAATGAGTAAACAAGACAGAGAAAAGATGGTAAGCATTTACAATAAGAAATTTTCAACAAACAGAAAATTGGTTGAAGTCAAACTTTTGTTTGTTTTGCCAGTCATTTGTTATGTTAGACTAATAAAATTCATGCACTTATTACATTTTATTAGTCAAACTGAATTAATAAGTTTGATTTATTATTTTTGAGTAGTAAGTTTGGATCTGTAAAGCGAATGTGATTTAAGTGTGCTGTAACTAGTTTGTGGTAAATATTTTAGAATTTTATATGCAGTTATACAGTCAGGGTTGAGTCTAAAAATGCTGCCTATCCTTGTAAGAATTTGTTAAGGCACCTTTTATGTAAATTTTAAAAGTGAAAAGAAATAAAAACTTAAAGGCATTGAGAATAATATATGTTTTACAATAATTATAAGTAAATAATAACAAGTGCACAAAGTTATGAAAGCTACTTTAAATGTGTACAAATTATTAGTACTGAACCTTATACAGTATTATTAAAATCAATAAACGTTTATTCAACCTTTAGTCATGAAATTTTTATGATGTTACCAGAAACTCTATTTTTATTTCACATGAGTAAACAAAGTATTACTTGTTGTAGATAGTATAGCCTTTTCATAGTTGATAACCAGTTTTGTTAGCCTTAATAGTTTTTAAACATTCCTGAATTTGATTGTTGAGTGATTTCATTTTATGGTCAATAGCAAAGTTAAAAACATGCTAATATTTTTGTTTCAGGAACTCAAATTGCTTCTAATAGTAGAATGTTATGTACTTTATGTATTTTCATAACAGAATTCAATTTAAATTGTTTGTAGGAACACTAAAAATAGTTGTTAATGGATTGCCTTCTTGAGCTTCCAGTCAGACAGACCATATGGGTTTTGCGGTTCATAAATCCCGATCTGCATACAGTAGTTTAATTGAAAAGTTTCAAAGAAATTTGTTGTTACATAGGTATTTAAATTGATAAATAATTTTAAAAACTTTAATTTTGAAACTCTTTTATTTTTTGGTGTACTGAAATATTTCACAATTTATGTTTTCTTAAACATAAATACAATATAATGCCATATATATTTTTCTTAATGTCATCACATTGTGCATAGCATTGATAACAGATTGTGAGTGGGACAACAAATGAAATAATCTAGCTGCAACAACCAAATTTGAACCGATGAGTTAAAGTGTATTGAAACGCAGCTCTACCATTGTATTTGGATAACCTAATAGAACTCCGATCCAATATTTCGTTCCACTGGAAATTCGACGATAGTGGTGCTATCTATTGGGGAAACGACGGAAACTGTGTGAAACACCAATGCTACCAATGATTTCTCCCTAGCGCTACCTCGCGGCGCGATCATGCACTATTTTCCCGACAACCTAATTTTAGCCACACTGTTGCCGTATGGATGCAAGATCTATTTATTATTCATGATCTATGGCACTACCAACAACACTGTCACACCTGCCATGAAACAAATAATATCATAATTTTTCTATGGTATTGTGAATGATCAGATAAATTATTAATTTTGTTTCCCATGCACCTTTAAAGTTTATTTATATCATTCCAAGATTTTGATGAAAATTGTTAGGCAATTTAATTTTTTCTACAGTACAAGTAAACTATTTAAAAAAATGTAAATAGACTTTAAAATATAAATTTTAACAATTTGAAATAAGACGACAGTCAACAAATCGAAATAAGATAGCCTAACTTTTAAATAATTGGAATAAGCCAACCTATTGAATGTATATTTTTTTATTTATATATTTTGTTTTAGTTTAATATTTGTGTGTGTGGTTAAAACACTATTAAAAATACATTCTGCTGTCTAAAATTAATAATAAGTTTATTGTTCGTAGCCTAATGTGATGTTTTGCAGCCACCTAAATATCTTTTGTTTGGAATTTAATAATCGCATTCTTATTATTCAGGCCTCCAAACGTTATGAAGCTGCAGCTAAACAATTCATGCTGCAGACAATTCTAGCTGCTAAAAAACTCTACCCGAATGCTTTGTGGGGCTACTATGGATACCCTTTTTGTTTTAACTACGTTTCCAAATATAGCAAATTTCCATGTACTGAAAACGTTATAGAGGACAACGATAGGTAATATGTTGTAAACTTTTAGTAATATTTAGACCTAACTTATGGCTAATTAATTATTATTGTTCAAACAAAACTCAAAAGTATATGGAATAAATTTAGAAATTTTAAATTAAGTATTGTGTCTTTAAATTTCCTGAAAGCACCAAATTCTGATAAATCATTATTTCAGAAGTCTGTTATGATTTTGTGTTGTTTTCATAGTAAACAATCATTTAATTTTTATATAAAAATAACTACTATTGCAGTGAAAAGTAAAATAACTTCTGTGACAATACAGGGAAATATTTTTATTTTCATTTCATAAATACTTATGTCCGTTTTTCTCTATAATGTTGCTGCAGTGCTGTTTCGCTGAACAAATCAGCATTGTCAGGCTTTGTAATTTAACACAAAAAATATACAGTACAGTACATCGATCAATCTAAAACTATCCAAGTTAATCTTTTTATTTATTATATCTGTAAGCAATATTTGGCGATTTTTATTGGTGACAGCATTTTGTTTGTAGGTACAGTACAAAGTCGATTCAAAGGATCTTTATGTTTTTACTTTAGTTTGACTATTGGGCCATATATAGGATTCAATAAGAAATTCAATTATTTGTTGTTTACCAAACTATTTGGATTAATTTCATATTCTCTGTACAGTAATTTGATATTTTTCTAAAATGTTAGTCATATACTTTTCTCGAAATTATCAAGGCTAAGTTCTGGTTAATATCAGTGTACCGGTAAGTATGATTTTTGTTGATAAGGTTTTTCAAACAAAGATAAATTTATAGGAGTTTTCTGTGGTCGAAGTAAATGAAGAGCGTCAGACAATGAGGCCACAAACATTTTTAATTAATTGCATATAATAGCCAGGCTCTTACAGTTTTAGTGTGTTTGAAGTTTGTGTTATGTGTTCCTTTATTTGTTGAATAATCAAGCTGACTGTGTTTTGAAAAGCTACAAGGGAAAAATTTACTCTTGGCAATAAAAATAAGGTATTTATGGTACAATTAGTGAGCAATCTAAAGTCAAGCTTTTTATTGTTTGTTGTTGGTTTTAAGTGTACATAAGGTATGAGGTTTAGTAAGCATGAGGCACAGATGTTTTTGTAATAACTGATTTTATTTTATTTAACATTATTTTTTTTTATAGGTGTATGTCTAAAAGTTCTTCAATATTGCTTTTATTTTAGATCAAAATGGTTATTTAAGGAAAGTAAAGCTCTTTTTCCATCGATGTACCTTCGCAGTAAAGAAATGTCTGTGGAAAGTAATAAGCAGTATATAAAGGGTCGGATGGATGAAGCTAGGCGCATGGCAAAAGTGGGAAATTCAAAAATACCAATTTATGCTTATGTCTGGCCTAAGTACAGTGATGGTGATAGATTCTTATCTCATGTAAGTACAAACAACATTAAGGCCTACTTATCTAGGCCTACCTAAACATAACCCAAAACTACACTGGGTTTGTAAGTATTACAGATGATGGGTGAAATCAGCTGTTTAAAGTTAAACAAATAGGTAGGCCTATTTCTTCTTTAAATTTGTATAAGCAAACATATTGATGATAAAAGGTGTATTTATATATAGTTTATAATCTTAAAGCAAATATTATAACGTATATTATTATAGTATTCATTAGTTCTATAACTCATATTAAAAAAAAAATCAACTTCACAAGAAATTACAAAGTTAAACTATAATCTACACTGGGTTTACAGATGATGGACATAGAAGAAAGTTATACTACTTTGGTTTCCACTTCATGTAGAATGCTAATATAAAATAAGAATTTCAATAAAGGAACTTGTTATAAAACTGTGATTACATAATTTACATAAGTTCACTTACAAATTGTTTACAATTACCACAGTACTCATTGAACATTCACTTTCTAGTGTTTGAATCCCAGTATTAGCCTATATTTCATAGTGTAGTTGCTGAATTTCTTATTATTACAGTACCGGTACTAAATGTACAAAGTTTATGACAAAGTTTAATCTCTGCAAGTATTGGTATATATTTTAGTTTTCATATAGTATCAGCTTAGTAAAAAATTGAGTAACATGAAGAGGAAATATTTTATTACTTGACTGTAAACACAAATTTAAATTTGTTTAGCTTTTGAACATTAGTGAAAAAGTGACACTCATAAGTGAAGAATTTTGAGTAAGCCAAAATTGGTTAGATAACTAGAGTTTTATTTTGATTTAGAGATATATAAATACTTACATATACATATTGTTTGCAGCAAATTATTGCTTCCAAATTCATGAAGACTACTCTGCATATATTCAGAAAGTGATTAGTTCAAAGTTTTCACATTTAACTAGCCAATCCTTGCCTATATACCTGCTTTGGTGGATTCATAGTCGCATCTTTGCCTATGATAAAGTGTATATCCTTAACTTCAACAAAATTTTATATTCAATTAATAGTTCTCAAGAGCTTTTAAAATCTCTTCTGAAACTTTATCTGAGTTTGTAAAAACGAATGTCTAACGTTTTATGAAGTGGTCTTTGTAAACAAGATTTTATCACAAACAATATCAAGATATTATAGCTTCATCCATTTGATAAAAATGCAATTCTTCAATTAGGTCTACTATTAAATCCTATACTAATTTGCCTTCTTAGGCCTGTTTCACACCTATACGGCTGTCGGTAACCGACATCTAGCTGAGCCGAGGTTCTTTCAGACCTCGATATTTAATAATATAGGCCTAAATTGTATACAGAGTGTGTATGTATATAGTAGGCTATACTGAGTTATCACTCATTATCTCTCCGTTGTCATTTTGTAGACAATATTATATAATATATTGTTTATGTATATTTTTTATTTCATACAAATTGGACGATTATGTTTAGAGTAAATTGATTTGGATCTAATACAATTTCGTTAAGTCTAACTTATTAGCCTATAAGAAGTCTCAATGAACTTGTCATCGATAAAAATACATTTTTTTTATTATCTTGATTAATTATTTGTCAATTATGTATATTTATATTTTGTATTAGGCTTGCGCAGTCCATCGTATATTTTGATTAATAAATAAACCGTATAAAAATTTGAAAACCAGACTAATGTTAATGATTTTAATTTACAAATTATACAATTTTAATTATTGATACGGTACTACAATTTGGAAATAAAAAACACCCTTATTTCATAGTTTTAAGTTTTCACTTCTGTTGGCAGTACCCAGTGGATGCCAATTTAAAAAAAATATTTTTTTATCACAAAAACAAGAGCAACAAAACCAGGACGATTAGAAACTGCAAACGACACGTGCCGGCTAGATGTGTTCTCCACCATTAGTCCCTTCACCCTTTTCCTTCGCCGACACCGGCAGTGGGAGCAACCGACTTCCTACACCAATAGCATGACAGCCGGGTATTGTTTACACGACCACGACATTTGTCGGGCAAGTGTGAAAACAGTTGTATACTCTTCGTCCAGATTGTCGTGTATACGGCATCGTTTATACAACAGCTGGGTAAGTGTGAAACAGGCCTTAGTCAGCTATGATTTTCTCATTTACATTGTTTCCTCAGAGAATACATTTTTTACGGTGAATTTTTAACTGAAAACCTTTCTTTTTTGTGTATACTGTTGAACTTGTAGAATATGCTCTTGAAAAACAGGCCATAATACAAAATTCAACTAATTCTAGGAAGTTTTCTCTGCTTGCTGAAAGCTGATGATCTCTATGAAAACGGAAAAAGTCTTGTTTTTCTAAAGGATGGTTGATGTCACAGGGGGTAGTTCAAGAAACTTGTATAAAAATATGTACAAATTTTCCTACAAAACTTGTCTTTTGAAGCTATTTTGAGAGTTGAGGCATAGTTCTCTCTTAGTGCTGCTATTTAATTTGTGTTTTGTTGCTATGTAAGTCAAAATGCCAATTTGAAAGGCTTTCTTGTAAAAAGTTATTTGTTTTATTTTAAAGTTTTTATTTTTACATTTGATTTTAAATGAACTATCATTTACTTTATTATTTGAATAAAGGACTGTTTTCAAGAAACAAGAAAAATTAATTTGTTTGACAGAAAACATTTTTGAATTACATTTTTGACCTTACTATATTGTTCCTAACAAAACTAGCAGAATATCAAACTGTAAAAACGTATGTTATACTATGTCAGACAATTGAATTGTTAACATTTATTTCTTAATTTACTGTAGTGTTACTACTTTAATATTTTTTCTAATTTCAGGGGGAGCGAGTCCGGGGGTCCTTATATTTGCCCCTATGATGTCAATAAACAATGTA
>JAGFPH010000078.1:1122445-1148828 GCA_018207615.1 Philaenus spumarius
TAATAAATAGGCAGTAAATTTTCTTATAATTTTACTTATAGTAACAGTTTAAATTATTTAGGACTAAGAGGTTATTAAGTACTCATTGGTCGGTAGTTTGTGTGTTTAGTGTTCAGTTCCAATCAGAGATTTAGTGGGCAATTTCAAAAGGTTAAATAATACAAATTAAGAATGGTACAGTCATTCTGAATATAAAAACTCAAGTTGAAACAGAGATAAATTGACTTAGCTTGTCAATTACATATTGTTATATTTTTACTTCCTCACTTTACTAAAGTATAGAGAAAGTATAGTGATCACAAAAAAATCAATGTTGAGATTTTTGTGGAAATATCCGTTTTGGGACCCCCTGAGTCCAAAAAAGTGGTTTTTACAAAATGTCTGTCTGTATGTATGTCTGTATGTATGTCTATATGTCTGTATGTATACAAAGCTAGAGAGAAAACTATTCGAAAGATTTCAACCAAATTTGCACGAGACATGTCCAGTACGCCTGT
The DNA here is from genome assembly GCA_018207615.1 of Philaenus spumarius. NCBI lineage: Eukaryota > Metazoa > Arthropoda > Insecta > Hemiptera > Aphrophoridae > Philaenus > Philaenus spumarius. The sequence continues at coordinate 1,122,943 of JAGFPH010000078.1, forward strand.
ATAGATGCACGAAAAAGGGTTTTGAACAATTTTGAAAAACAACCCCCTTTTTGGCCAAAAAACCCCCAAAAAATCAGTTATTATTTTTTTATAAAAAAACGGCTCTAACGATTTTGATAAAATTTGGCTTATTTGTAGCCTTTAATGTGCCCTACCATATACAAAAACCCGCATCTTTCTAAAAATTCTCGTTTAGCTAATAATAACTGATTTTTGGGAGTTTTTTGGCCATAAAAGGGGTTGTTTTTCATAATTTTTCAAAACCTTTTTACGTGCATCTATAAAGACCTAATTGACGTGTTTGGTGCAAATTTGTTCGAAATCGATCGAATAGTTTTCTCTCTAGATAATAATAATAATATTTATTAGTTAATCTCCAACTTTAATAAAAAAACTCTCCTACCCCACCCTACAAGTCACAGTGAATCTGTTTAGTAATTTAAATGTGTTTGTGAGAAAGTATGTGCCAGTTCCTGGTACCGTTTATTGGTACTATTAACACAGGTTCACACATTGCATTGAAGATTTACATCAGAAAATAATTTTCCTAATTTTTATGAAACTTCTGAAATAAAACATTAATAATTTATATCTAGAAAAAGTAATAAATTAATAAAAATAACAACTATTGTATCAATACTTGAGATTACAAAAGACCAGTAAAGAATTGTGTTGTGATTGTTGTTGTGTACTCAGGAGTACTACATTCAATAAAAGTAAAACGTTATAGGCCTACATTAAAAATAAAACCATTTCAAGACTTTTTAAGGATAAATTTATAAGTTCAGGTGTTTTATAAATATTTTTAATACTTTAAGAAAATTAAGTTACAGACGTGGAAAAAGTAGCTGTTTCTCAATTTCTTAAACTGATAAAATTAAAGTTTTTCCTCAACAATGTTTTTCTGTGGATAATTCATTACCATATCTCGCAATAAAACTGTTAATTTTAAATTTGTTAAAAGTCAATAGAGTGAAACTATAAATGTTACTGATAAGACTTATTTTGTGCACTTGTAGTGTTAGTTTAAAAAATTACATTAAATTTAGTAGCACAAAACTTAAAATTACTAATTATTAACAACAGGGCGGATCTAATATCATTTATATAGAGGGTGATCCGGAAGCCGTGATTCAAACTTGATACAAGTAAATTGTAATTTTTAAAACATAATAATCAACTATCACAAGTTTTATTGCATTTAAATCACGAAAAAGTAATATTTAAACATCTAACTAATTTTAAAGTTATTTTTGATAAGTATTATGCCAACTTGTTTGTAATGATTAACTTTTAAATTTAAGTGTTTTGTGTTTAAAATTCTTTTAGGAATATATATATTTTATACTAGCTGACCCGGCAATGTTTCGCTATTGCTTAATTTGAAACTTTGAAAGCCTGTAATTCGTATCCCTGAAGGCCGATGTAAATTATAATGGGATTCTGCTCATTGCTTGATTTATCTAACCTAAAATTATATTCAGTTTTTGATCCAAATCAGTTGTTGATCAAAATCAGCTGTTTTAAGCTTTTCATACGAACAGCTGTTTCTGATAAAATCAAAAGAAATATTTCTTCTTCTTCCTTAAGATTGACCTTCCATAAGATTAACATTGAAACTTTGAGTGCCACTGGGGCGTAGCCCTAATGTCCTAGGACTTCGGTAAATGGGCTAAAACCTTCCCAGGGTTAACCTGTGTTACTATGCAAAATTTCAAAGCAATCGGATGGACGGTTTGGCAACGCATAAAGGACAAACAGACGGACATACATTGAATTTTATATATATAGATTAAAGTGTATTTAATATATACTATGTGTTTTTAATATTGACAAACCAATGAAAACTTTACGTGACTGTGGCTGAATAGATGAAGCCAAAAAACTGGGAATAGATAACTCAAAACATTTAAAGGTAACTCAAGTTAATTATTTTTGTGTTAACCATTTTGATTTTTAACACTGTCTTATTAAACATAATTAAATTATAGTTAACAATGAGTGTGCTCAGATATAGTGCGGTGTTGTCTATATTATCGGGCTATGACAGCCTGCGGGAATATAATGATTTGATGGACGACAGTTATCTCTATCCCTTTCTGTTCGTTATGCACGGTTAATATAACATGCGCCTTTAGCTAAATTGCTGCCTTCCGCAAAACAAGGGTGCCACACTCATTGTGTTAATGTCTATGAAGGAGAATCGCTATTACTTAACAAGATTAAGCCTACACAATGCAAATAAAGTAAACGGAATTGTTCAAAATTTAATTTTTATTAGTTGCATATTCTATAGCCCACATAATTTGCTGCCATGTTCCTAAATTCGTTCCGGATTACAACATAAGACTGAATAAGATCCGGCTGAATAAGATGACTGCTCTTTTTTTCCAATTGACTTCCAAGAACTTTACGTGCCAGCCAATGTGAGTATTTCAACTAAAGTAGGCTTACTCATAACATTTAAGTAGAATTTTATTAGGTATGTGTACAATATATACAGCTTGACCATAAAGACTTGGAACACCGAACAACATTAAACATTAAAATAAAGTCTTGGACTAATTATAAAGCCGTTTTGTAAGTTCATGTAGTCAGAATAAATATCAAATCTAGTCTAAATATTAATCTAGACTAAATATTAATGTATAGCCAGAATAAACTGATACATCATGTGTCAACTAGATGTTTGTAGTTTTGTTTAATAATACCATAGCAACAGTATTAACCGTTAGGCCTACCACAGCATAGCAACAACCGAACAGTGAATATGGCGTTGAAACGATAAAAAAGTTTGAGTGTAGGCTACTTATGGTTCCTTGAATCAAATTCACCCATTACAAATTCGAAGAAATTTTAGTACGCATTATAGGATTGTGACACTCTTAGGCGTTATTCAAATTAAATTTTGCAAAGTGACTGAGCTCCGATCGATTATACATAGGCCTATGTATAAAGAAAATAAATAAGAGTGCACATATTAAAAAAAATATTACAGCAATATTACTATTGCTGTTCAATAATTTTGAGATCTGAAAAATATACAAGCCATAGATAAGTTTTTTTATGTAACTTAAAAAAAGAAGATAGTTTAAATAAATAAAATGAATATAACCATGAGATTAGGAAAAAAAAAAAAGATATTGTACTCGTAATTCCGTTTGTATAGTAGATACATAGATCAAAAGATGAATTTAAAATGATAGTATTATTAACAAAACATAATTTTATAATTCATTAAAAGGATCCATATATTAGAATTAGGAAACAAATATTTTATAAGTATAGAAAAATATTTAAAGGAGAAAGAGAGAAAAATATATATAATAAAATAATTAATTTCGGTAAATTAACTGTAAAAAAATAGCTAAGAACAATTTCTAATTTAAATCTCTGAAGGATCGTAAGTATAAAATTTGCTGGAACATTCGCCACTCCTGATTTTTTAAATAATATTATGATTATATACTCTTTGTTACCCTCTTTTGTGCAATATCTAGTTCACAATGTACGATTTTGTTTGTATTTTTAATGAAAACAGCTGGTTTATTAAATGGACATTCTATTGGTAGGCTTGTACTGCATTCCTGGTGTTTTTATATATGTCTGAGACTGATATAAACATTATAGGCCTATGGATGTTAAATCAGAATGAATCTGGCTCGTGTAATTACGTTAACACTGAAGAAAATTTCGGTTACATGCTGAACCACTTGAAGAATGTTACATTACTCCTTCTATGCGATAAACTCAGTGAAAACTTAAGTCGCTTAGGCGATATGGACGTATCTCTATGAGTGAAAGTTTAAAACATTAGTTTGCTTGCAGTTTTTTAGTAAAGCCGGTTACCAATGTAGCGTTGTATTCTTGAATAGCTCTACAGGAAAATCTATAAGCATTAACAGCGTTAAAAAAACTGATACAAGAAATTACAGTAAATAGTATTATTATCGACTTGCGCCGTTCAGGTAGGACTATTGTTTAGCAAAGTTGATGTCGTGAGAGCGTCTTTTTACACAAAGTCCCCATGAATCAACTTGCACAGCTTTAAGGTAGTAATTGGAATTTATTGTAGCACAATACATAAGTTTCTACTCAAAAAATTAAGTTCCAGCCTATACCTACAAAGTATCAATTGAGCTATGTTTGAATCCAAATTTCCCAGTCTATCCCTTTGAGGGGTGGCTTATTTTATGCTTAAAGAGTAATCACGTCATACGACGTGATTTTGTTTTAGCTCAAAGGAGTAATCACGTCATATGACGTTCCTGGTTGCCGTGGGAACGAGTTTCTATTACAACTCAAACAGTTGGTTATTTCACCACTAGAGTGTAAATCTGTGCTGTAAAAGTGTCTTTGTAGTAATATTTGCTATTTTATCCGCTAGAAGGTGCGGAGCGACCGTAAGCAATGGAAATCATAAATGGCAGTCACTGCGCTATTATCCTCCGTAAAAACATTGACTCGCTTCTGGCCCACTGTTTAGACAAAGCTTCTTTACGCACTTTATTATTGATGATTTATTTTTAATAAAATTAAGTTATTTTCTTAGTTATTATTGACTATTTATATCATTATGTTTTAATTCAATTTGAATACAGTTTCAAAATATATTTGATATGTGATGTTTTGATACAACTGTTATTCTTTTAGCGTATAACAATAATTTATGGAATACCGAAAGAAATTAATTAACTTATTTAACACAATACGTTACGCACAAAAAACACTTCCGTCAACACCCGATTCTCCTACGGAACGTACAATTTTTGTAGTCTTATAGCAATCATGTTTTGTTTACAAGATATTTAATGGATTTAGTTTACAAACACACTAGGTGACACCCTCATAAATTAGCTTTCCATCCGAGATGAGGGTCAAGACATATTTAGATTATACAAAGGTTGAGATTACTGCATGTTTCAAATACATTATTATTTTAAAACTACAGTCGAAAACACAATTTACGGGTAATATTGTTTTCACCACACTACGATGTTTTCAGCTATTTTCGGAACGTCATTTTTATTTTGGAGGCCGAAAGTAGCTCTTTTCTGCCCTAGGGCCGTAAAGTCAGCTGTTCGTTTATTCAATTAAAATATGAACGTATATCTCAACACAATTTCGTTATGAAATATGCTCATATTATGGCAAATGATTCAATAGGTATTGCCGACAGACTAGTGGCACACATATAATTGTTATTTTCACCGTTGCCTAGCAACCAGTTATTATTTTTGCTGCTTATAGGAGCCATAACCTCAAAGACTAAAGATTAAAATATAAGTTAAGTTTTGTTTTTAAATGTTAGGCTGTTTTCAAACTACACTGAGGTAAAACTGTACTTTCCATAGCTAGCTAGTTTATAACCTCAAAGTTTCATTTTCATGTGTGCTAAATAAATATTCTTTTTAAATTTTATATAGTGTTTATTTTATTGTGTAGTGTGGTGAAAAATAGCGTTCGCACCACGGCCGAAAGGGTTTTGCAGCTCTCGATCGTTTTAAGTTCTCGACTCCGTCTCGAACTTGAAACACGATCTCAAGCCTGCAAAACCTCATTTTCGGCCCTAGGTGCGATATATACTATTAAGTTATAGTTTTATTTTTAGATTTGGTTTTCTGTTTTAAAATTTGGTTTTCATGTTACAAAGAACGCCGAGTTTTTAGAGCTAAGCAATAAAATAATTTAAATGTAAATGTGATGGTAAAAATACGGTTTAGACTGTAAAGAAATCTATAAATCATTGCAATCAAAATATCAAAGGTTAAAAGGTTAAATTTAAATTGTTAATAACTTTTATGGCCAGCGGAAAGATTGTATTATAATCTCTGACGCCTTCAGGCTGACAGCGCGGTAGTTGACACATTAAGGGTCTGCTATAGTGACAGCCATCTTGGATTTTTATCCATTAAGAGCAATGTTAAATTTCAAACCATTTATTTCGTTTATATTTTATCATAAAATTGTTTGCAAGGTCTCATTTTAAGCACGTCACAATACGCATCCGTCTTGCAATTTACATTTTTTTAAATGCTTTTGATTTTGACATTTTGTAAGTACAAAGTTAGAATTTTTTTCCTAACACAATAAAAAATTAATAACGAAAAATAATTTGCAAGCCGGATCCGAAATTTTATAAAGAATATTCAGTTTTTTTTTCAACACTCAATTACAAAAGATAGACTTATAAAATGGTTTGAAATGAGGCAATGTCAGCGCAAGAAATTGCACTGTTTAGATAGGGATATAGTGAGAGGCGTTTGCGTTTCCGGTGGCTTTCTCGTTTACTGGAGCAGACCCTTAAAGCAAAGGTTCAACGATGCAATTTCAACACAACCTTACTCCTCCGGACGCACGTACATAACGCCCATAATTAACGTTTAGTGTCTCTCTTTGTCTTAATGTGCAAACACTTTTTATCATTAAAACATCTTTATTTGCCCTGGACCTTCAATGCCTTTAAATGAGTTACCACTCGTCTTTTTTAAAAACTCATCAGATACCTTCAATTTCCTTACCAAAATTGTTTGTCGCAACTAAATTATGCAGGGAGATTCACGAAAATATGCAGAAAACAGAAAAAAGTTATATTAACATAGGTCCGAAATCCAGAAATCATCCGTTTGTTTTTACAAAATAACTCATATCTAGAGAAATGTTAGACTGATTGAGTTCAAAATTGGCACGAAGTTTAATCTAACCAAGATCTATATCTTCAAGAAAATAATTCGACCACGCAGCTGAACCGCTGACGTGAGTTCAGCAAATTTTCAAAATTAAGTTTATAGGCCTAGGTTTCAACCAACAATTTGGGAAATAGGTCTATGCATGACGGTGCTGAATAGCTACAAAATGGTTCGCACGCCATTCCGCATATTGGGAGTATCTTCCATACACAAAGCATTGCTTTCTTCGCACGCCATTCCGCATATTGGGGGTACCTTCAATAAACAAAGCATTGCGTGCTTCGCACGCCAACCCCCGTATTGGGAGTAACTTCAACACACAAAGCATTGCGTGCTTCGCACGCCAACCCTACGCATGACTTTGAACCGTGTACTTCTATGGTATTTTACGTTTTGATCGATTTCGGGGGAACCAAGCGAGCTATAAGGTCGCGTAAAAACACAAAATGTACAGAATAACATCTTACATTTATATTTGTAGAAAAAACTAAAAAAAAATTAATTCTCGTAGGAAAAATCTAAAAAAATAGTTACTTCCGGTCAAAAAACGTGCTTCCAATTGTTGGATTTTTTTGGCTAACGAACTCGTCTTAGTGACGTAGACAACCAACATGTGTACCAAATTTTAACCAAATCGGACTTAAAATGCGGCCGCTAGAGTGCGAACACATATATATACATGCAATTTTTAATGACACCCCTAAACGTGTTCTGGGGACCATGATCGGTGCTCATTTGCTACTCCCTACCTTGGGTTTTACCATAAGGGCCACTGCAATAGCTCATTTTTTATATTTAAATTCGCTAATAAGCGATTATATCCAATCATGCGTTTCAAAATTTCGGCTGTTCGAAAATTTCAAACCTAAATTACTCAAAAACCGTACATTTTAACAAAACATGTCAAGACACCTTTTTTGTAGTCCTTTTGATTTCCTATCGGATGGTGTAACTCTCAAAACAGTAGTCGGAAGAAGGATAATAGTTAAGTTAAAGATAATAACAGCATATGAACGAACATACAATATGGTTGAGTTTACTGGGTTGGTATTATAGGATATAGGATGCAGGGTTGAACAAACCAATGATTACACTTTACTTAACTATTATCCTTCATTTAACATTTTTATAGTATGACATTGACAGATTTATAGTATGTAGTGCAACAACTGCAATCGGTCAAGAAAGTTAGGATACAAAACAGAGGTGCAATGCAATACTTGCTGTGACTTAATTGAAAAAATTGGCAACTGGAACTCAGAAAGAATCATTTTTTAAAGGCCAATATCATGTTTTATGTATTCAATAATCCCCGGAGGTTTTGAACTCCAGAAAAAATTAAATAAGAAATACCGTCCCATATATTCCTCTATTTTCCGTATGAGATACTGAATTAATGGGAGCAGTGGAAAGCAGAACTAAATTGAATGCCAGTAATTAGTCTAGAACTACGTTACTTTGTTGGAGGTTCCAACAACCGGACGAGTGTCTTTAACCACTGCACAATTTTACCTCTGCTGTATGCAATACTAATCACACTAAAATATGCGATTAAATGAATGACTTAAAATTCAGTTGTAACATGAGAAAACAAAGTCGAGCTCATTTATTTTTAGTCCTGTCAGCAGCTCATGCTTGGCAGGCAACAAGAATAACGAAATTTACATTGACTTCAATTTGTTCAATGGTTTCAATTTCTTGGAGCTAGACCTGATAGCGTCTGCGAAAAGTTTCATAAGTTTTCAGACAAGATTGGTATTGAAACTAGTCTAATGAATGTTTGACAAACATTTGTATTTCAGTTTATTTTTGTGATTGCAACAAATTTCAATTCTAGAAACAGTGAGTTGAGAGATAACGGAAATACATTAAATATTTTCACTTGCCCATTTTTATGAGGCAAATCGCCTAAAAAATTTTTTTTTATAGTAAGATAATAAATAAATAAACCTTACAATGTTGTTTAATAGACAACATTTCAAATGTAAGAAGCCACAAATTTAATGTATTCTACATGTTTCATTTATTTGACGAAATCTTCAAGAATTCAACTCGAGTAGTTTTATTGCCTTAGAATTGAGATGAGAACATTTTACTACTTTGCCTTCCCGTATAAATAATCTCTGTAGTTTTATTTCCAGCATTAAACTCCAAAATTAAAAGAAGTGGTTTCAGAGAGCCAATAGGGGACGGGTAAAGTGGGCGGGTTGGCTTTGTATTTAAATTTTCTTTCACAAAAGGAACTAGTAATTTGAAAGCATAATAAACCCTCTTCTTTTTAAAGATATTTAAATTTATGTTTTTTGTATTTTACAGAAACAAAAGGTGACAGCAAATGTCAACAATCTTTAGTAATATGTATTACTAGTAAGTCCCGTGAAAATCATGGGCTGAATAATTAGATAGCCTACCCATCAGGGGTCTTGTCAAGAAGAGGCCCGCCACTATATTTTTATGTTGGAAAATACGCAAATACGCAATGGGTCTTTTTTAGTAGAGGACCGCCAAGAATACAAACATACTTTGACTAAAGACTTCTATAAGTTAGAACTTCAGGCTATTTTTTTATGCTTGAATGCAGGTAAACATACTGTTTACTATAGACTGTATTTTTGTGATTGGTTGTGATTAGACCTAGTGTTACGTCATGATTGGTATGTCATTATTTATGGTTGCCATGGTGATTATAGATTGTATACATTGCATATTCGCATGTTGTATGTATTTTCCAACATACAAATAAAGTGGCGGGTCTCTTCTAGACAAGACCCGCTGACTGGGATTTTTACCTCAGTAAATATGTACAATAAACATTTTTATTTACATACGTTATTATATATTTATAGAAAGACTAGGGGAGACCCCTGCGTGCTCCGCACGCCAACCCCCAACGGAACCTTCTAAAAACATAATATGTTATGTTTTATTTATAATAAAGGTGTAGGATTAATAATAACCTCAAAATTAAGATGGTAAATAATGTTAAATGTTCAAATCAAATATTATATTTTGATTCTTTATTTTAAAATTCTTATATTTTATAACACCAGTTATAATATAGGTTAAAAGGTCCCCACTTTAAAACCCTAACCTAAAAGCTAGAAATACAAAAATAATTGCTTCAATTTTTGAAATAAGCTGTTAATGGAAATATTGGAGCAAACAGCAGCTATATATTATCTGTTATTTAATTCAATTGGTTGCTATGGTAATAAATGTAAATACATGACAATGTGTTATTTTATCATTCTATGCCTAACCTAAGATTTTTTTCCCACTAAATTTACAAATATTGAAATAAAAAAAGGTTTTTATCGAAATGAATTATAGCCAATGTTACTCAGGGATAGTGTAGCTTTTTATTAGTTAATCTATTTTTTCAATTGGTTCAGTAGGGCCAGAGATTATCTCCTACATAAAAAAAAATAAAAAAAACAAACTTTACCTCTTTATAATATTAGTATAGAGATCAAAATGATTTAGAAGTTATTAATATTATAGTGAAGAAATTAATAATCGAATATGTTTATATGTTATACGAAGATGTACGAATGTTTCCGAAGCTAAACGAATAGGTACCTCTTGTTTAAATTTGTATAAACAAAATATTGATGATAAAAGGTTGTATTTATATACAGTCTATAACCTCAAAGCAAATATTATAACGTATATTATAGCATACATTAGTTCTATAACTCATATTTAAAAAAATCAATTTCAGAAGAAATTATAACGATTGAAGTTGTAAACATAACAAAAAAACAAACTATAATCTACACTGGGTTTGTTTAAGTATTACAGATGATGGGTGAAATCAGCTGTTATATAATATGTTACTCACGTACGTACGCACGCATGTACGGACGTTCATTCGCTTTTTCGGATTTTATTACTCTGTTTAGGCTACACCTACATTGGATCCGTATTTCTCCCGAACCGATCCGATCCAATCCGAGATCTCCCGACAGTCCGGGGCGAAAAACAAACAAACATTTTAACGCAGGTGCCCACAGTGGTTCAGTACTCCCGATCCAATAGCACCCGATGACGCCCGATTCGACGGCCGTTCAAACATGTTTGTTTCCAAACCGATATCGGGTTCTGACGCTACATCAAAATGAGTGCGATGTTCATTTTTTAAACAACATTTTTTCATTTTCGAGAAATTGTTATTAGGTAATGTTTTTCTTCATATTACATTTCCTCCTGATATTAGGTAGTCTACAGACTGATAATTATAATGAATTAAATATCCGTAACGAAATCAGAGACTATTGGAAAAATATGAATACTAATGGTTCTCTTGCCGTATTGTAACAGTTAATTTTTCTTCGGCACTGATACACTTCGGGAAGTTGGATTACCCACTTAATTCCTCCTTTACACCTCCAAGAATGTAATCAAAACTTTCTATGCTCATTCTGTGATATTCTTTGAATTTATCACTCTGATTTCGAGGCTTGTTGTAAAACACTCTCCTCCATTCCTTTCCACATTAAAATCATGCAACCAAGCCTTCAATCTGCGTCTCTTCAGGAGGACGTTGTTTTCTAACAAAACCAAGCATAAGAATTCGTCGTCACTCATAAATGCACCTACGAACTCACTAGATCGGATCGGTCCAGATCGGGACCTATGTAGGAGCTTCACGTCAGACAACGCAGGGCTCTATAGAGCCCTTGGACAACGTCGGACGTGATAGTCGGGAGATATCGGGTTAGATCGGATCGGAAGAAATATGGATCCAGTGTAGTCTTAGATGTGTAACTATGTTTCAAAATCCCTGGAGCAGTTGTTCTCTTGCCAGTTAAAAGGTACGTTTTCTTCGAGTACGGTCAACGATGATAGTGCAATAGTAGTTCAGCAGAAGAGTGAATATAATCGTCAGTTGTTAACGTTTATTTGTTGTGAGGACTACGTGGATCACGGCTCCTTCATTTTCCGAAGCGGATGATGAAATTCTTGTGAAGGAAGTGGCGAATCATTCCTCACTGTGGCAGTGATGTCACAATCAAAAATAATAATACATGATTTGACTGCTCAACGGAAAGACGGAACAATTTGGAGAACGTTTTGCTATCTTCTCACAGATAATGACCAACTTTTGATACAGCCCCTCTTCATTTTTGAGTTCTAACAAACGGCGTTTTTTTGCCTCTTTTCGTCCCATACGTGTATTGAAGCATTTCGTCGTCTTCCATCTCCTCAACCAAAAGACATTTGAGTAGTAATCTTTTACTTCTACTCAACTTTTAAATTCATTTTGTTAAATTTAGTACAATGTGACTACCAATGAAAACACGCGACTTCAACAATCTGCAGACGTTTCGAGCAAAATGGGTAACCAACTATTATCGTTCAACAATATTCGTTGAACGATCATTGCGATAACCGCACCGATCAAGAGGTATTTCAAGCTGCTTACACACATCACACTGTAACCTAAATATTGCTCGGGGTGTATAACATGTGTAAAGTTTAAAGCAACGTAAAATTTCAAATTCATTCTGTATTTAACACTATTAACCTATTGAGAATAGATAAACATTTTTAAGAGAAATTTTAGAATACATAACTTAATTACATAGAATATCACGTTAACAGAATATTTTTTATAAGTTACCAAACATTTTTAAATTCACAAATTGACAATGATTTTTCCTTTTCCTGAAAAGAACTCAAAATCAGTAGTATTTTTATACAGATTATTTAATGGTTTTCTTTAATCATGTTAAAAATTAAATTTTCATACAATAATAATTTCCTGGAAAAGTTTGGGAAGAGTTGATTATTTTTAACAAGGGTGATGTTGGTTACGTCAGATAGCCTTTTATTATTATGATTATACTGTACGGAACGAAACCTGTTAGAGTATGTACAATTATTTTTAAAGGAGAAAATCGTTTGTGCATATCATAGCCTGAATATTACAAAAAGGACAAATAATATTATAGCCTGACAATTAATTAGTTGAAAGAAATTAGTGTGAGTGTAGGATATCTCAATTGGTAAAGCGGAGGGTTCAATACTGAGGCTGTCATGGGTTCGAAATAAGATGTAGGCCTATTAACGTTTTATTCCGTTTGTTATTCCACTTCTTGTGTTTTATTAGTCCTTCGGGAACAACATAAGGATGTTAAGAAGAAGGAGAAGAAAACAAAATCATTGCAAGGAATAATATATTAGTGCACTGGAAATTCTAAGATATAGTCTGATGCATAAAACATAACTATATAAACCATTAATATGTGCATATTTAGTTGTGTAGCAGAAAATAAAATGTTTGCCTTTTCCTTCAGTGTAGCAAATTAAGCATATCCCTAGCCTTAGCGTATATGTAAAACAGGGTAAACAACTACATTAATCACTCAGCTTAGAAGCACCCCAATGGCAGTACTGTATATTATCTTTGTATTTTGAGAATTAAATGTTCTTTTATTATCCATGTTATCTGAACATTAAGTTTAAGTAATTATTTTCGTAACCAAATAAGTCAAATAAATAGTTATTTTTATACTGAGCGATTAATGAAGAAAGGAAGCATTCTCGAGGGTGTGTGATAAAAAAATAACACATAGCTTTGAAAACGTTTAATTTTCCCTCAGGCAGCCATTTCGTATTTTGTTAATAACACAATGTAATTATAAAATGAATAGAGATAACGATGCAAAATGTTACAGATTTTCAGCTTGTTTAGTGGTTCCAAAATAGTGGCTATTTAAGAAAGAAAAATTAAAAATGAACTATCCGTTTTACAAAAAGTATCTTGAGATTCAACATTTTTAACCCAATTCATGTTTAAAAGTGACATAAAATATTCTTAAATGATATGTTTAATTTCTTAATTTGAAGTGCAGTATACATTTAACTAAACTAGAATACATTATTCCCTGTAGAAAAACAAACAAATAGAAATAAGGAATAATAATAATAAAATAAAAATATCCCTATAAAGGTTTATAAAATATGTAACTTTATGTTTCATAACAAATAACTGTAGTGTACGCTATTTAATTTTTCTAGGCCAATGTTTACCAAATAGTGATTTGCAGACTTAGAAGGTCCCTGGAGTTGCACAGAAACAATATTGTACAAATTACCATGGGCAAGTAGGCTATACCCGATGTTTCAGTGTGTCCTGCTTTAAACCTAGTATTTAGAGTTAGTTTTCTTGGCTTTGTTTCGAAGCTTATTAGCTGACGAGTTTGAGCATCTAAATTCGACGAATCTTAGTTTAAAAGGAAATTATGTGCAAATATTTTTTCTTAGTTTGTTTCGTATTAAGGGCAGAATGACGCGAATATTAAAAGTTTGATATTTTGGCAAAACGTGCTGAAGATTACGTTTTCTTAATTTTTTTATAATAAAAGTTAAAATAATATGTGAACTAGTACCTTTTCAGGTAAATTGTATCATATCTGAGCTCTTAACCAGCACGTCTAGATCATTTAGAGATCACAAATCATTAACCTATAATATGTAATTATTATTTCAAGCTACAAGTTGCAGTCCTAAAAAATTAGAAGTCTTTTGTCCCATAAGAGTATTATGACTAGTAGTGTACCGCATTTGCCGAAAATTATTTTGGAAAACGCACCGGGTCCTACGTACGATACATGTATTCATGAAACTGATCAGTACTATAAGCTATTACTTTTCAGAGAATCAATGTTGACCAAAAATCTGAGTTGAACATTTACAGGCAAAACAATAATATACAGACAATATCGGCTAATAAACAATTTGATTATTATAAAAAAATTATATGCCCTTAATTTAAAAGATTTGATTTTTTTTATACGCCCTTAAATAAAATATTTGATACAGTTCAAAAGTAAACCTCCCTTAAGTTAGAAAAGTAAAACCCTACCCTTTAATTTAATGCTTTAATAATAATTAAGATAATATATAAGAAAACAAATATTTATACGAAGAAACACATAATTTAACAACATAATAAGAAAATATAATTTATTCTATTTATTGAGTACAGTGAAAATACTTTCTTAAACAAGTATTAGTATGGTTAACTCAGATTTGATGTAAGATAAAACGTTAATTTGCACAGTCACAAACCTGGTTAATGAATCTCTGGTTCTTTTCATGCCACTGAATTTAATCGTCCCGCAAACACGATGTTTAGCAACTTTGTAAATACTTCGGCATTCCAAAAAAAATACATTGGTTTTCTTTTAAGAAGTTCTAACCAAAAGATGCGAAGTTAACTAACCTATCGCTAACTGCTTGTAACTCAAAAAAAAAAAAAAAAAAAAAAAAAAATGGCGAAATCTTATCTTTTCTGTACAGAGGAAGAGTTCAGAGTACGGAATAGCAATAAGGGAGACGCCAGCTCTCTCAGGTAGCTGAGATTACAGGTTAGACTGGTAGGAGCAATGATTAGGCAATTTCGCCTTACTCAGGTGTACGAAAGTTTGAAGGGTAGGAAAGGTGGTTTGCTTATGAACGTCACAGTAGTTTATTAACTTGTAATTTGTAACCAGTTTGTTTACAGAGGAATAGAGTTTGGTAAACAGTTGCATTAATTAATTAGTGTTTGCTTTTTATTTTCAAGATTGATATTGAAGGATAATATTATAATATAGACAGATTACAGTTGTGATAGTGACATTGTACAAGAAAGTGTATGCCATAAAATACACAGAAAATGTATTTTTGTCTTAAAACTAGATTTGAATTCAATTAACGTTTAAGGTTAAGTAGCACTGCTATGGGAACAATTATTCAAAATATTGGGTTTAGGTTTCAAAATCAAATAATACCTTTAGGTTCAAGCGAAATAATACCTTGGTGTCACAGCAAAAGATTTTAATCCTACTGCTTTGGCTGCTTAATGGACGCCCAATATTGTTTTTTCTAAGGCCTGACTGTCGGCTTAGACTTGTTTGTCACTGAAACTACAAAATAAAATAACTCTTCTGCAATATTTTATCGCTACATAATACAAAACTTTTTGATATTATTTTACTAAAGGTAACTCGATACTATAAGGTGATGTTGCGAGATTTTATGCGCAAGCGTCAGAGTTAATGTTTTGAGACGTCACTGGCATGACTGGACTCCAGTAGAATGTAAAAGTTGAAACGTATATAACATTTGCTATTTCTGATTAATTTCTTATTAACCTATTTTTGGAGTTATAAATTAATGTTACTTAGTTTGTTTTAGAACTAAGTCATATTACTTATTAACAGTTTTCGGAGAAAAATAAATAATAATTTCATGATGAATGTATGTTGTTACATAATATATATTGATGACAATTATTAATTGTTATTTAAAACATTGTCTATTTAAACGTATTTTACGACATAGTTCAAATAATGATAACTTTTTTAAGACTATTAAAAAAATGTGTATTCTTATTGTAAATAATTTTGGTCTGTATAACACAAATTAAAATATCCATTGTAATTTGGTAAATAGAATAATATTGATGAAATAATACATTTTTATTAAACACTAGGGGAGACCCCTGCGTGCTCCGCACGCCAACCCCCAACGTAACCTTCTAAAAACATATGTTATGTTTTATTTATAATAAAGGTGTAGGATTAATAATAACCTCAAAACTAAGACGGTAAATAATAATAAATGTTCAATTTAAATTATATCTTATATTTTAAAGCAGTTATAATAACGGTTAAAAAAACCAGCAAGGCTCAGGTCTACTCTTTAAAATCCTAACTTAAAAGCTAGAAATACAAAAATAATTGCTTCAAATTTTGAAATCAGCTGTTAATGGAAATATTGGAGCAAATATATTATCTGTTATTTTATTCAATTGGTTGCTATGGTAATAAATGTAAATACATGTGTTGGTTTATTATTCTAGTCCTAACCTAAGAATTTTTCCGATTAAATTTATAAATATTGAAATAAAAAAAGGTTTTTATCGAAATGAATCATAGCCTATGTTACTCAGGGATAGTGTAGCTTTTTATTAGTAAAACTATTTTTACAATCGGTTCAGTAGTGCCAGAGATTACCCCCTACATACAAACAAACAAACAAACAAACAAACAAACAAACAAACTTTACCTCTTTATAATATTAGTATAGAAAAAACTAAATAAAACATTAAAATTAAAACAATTTATTAACAAAACTAAACTTATGCTACGGTACAAAATTGAAAGTGTTCTTTAAGACTAAATACGTAACATTAAAATCTTAACTTGTTTGGTAATAGATAATTGTTTGGTTGGAACTTTAGCAATAATTCCCCTTATCTGCCCTAACTAGCAAACTTTAAAGTTTGTTAAACAGTTAAAGGAGAAATCAGCTTTTAGAACACTTTATTAATAAAACAAACGTAACAATAATTGTAAATTATTAGTGGTATTTTTGTAGAATAGGCCCAAGTTTCTCGCCCCATTGTGGAATGGTTCGCCAACGCAGTGCCAACGCTTTTTAAGTAAGAAGTTTAATTACTTATAAATCAAAATGAAAGTGAAAACTAAAAAGAGTAGAATATAACCACATATTATGTCGACAAATGTCTGATAATGTCCGTTAAAACAAAGATATTCTGCTTTAAAACGAGACTTATTTTTTGTCTAAAATTAATTCGGAAATGCCGTAAAACGTGTATTATATTTGTTATTGAATTTTTATATTTTGTAATTCCTGTCTTTCACGTTTGTAACCCTTATATTTTTATTGTAAACTAGTGGACCCGAAATGCTTTGCTATTGTTTGATTTTAGTAAGACTTATATAAATAAATTATACTTAGATTAAATTAATAAACACGATTCAGTGAGTGTAATGAAAAATTAATTTTGAAGTGACTTGTTTTTAATATAAAATTCTTATGATCAAGGCAGGTGGTGAAGCGCGAATTAAACGTATGGGTGTATTACTGGGCCCAATGAATGTTCCTTATACAACCCGATTGGCTATCTATTATACTATTATGTGAGAGAATTTGAAAAGATACAAGCATTTAATTACAGTATATTCACTTTACATTTAGATATCATAAACTTATACATTTAGCACTACGCTATAATTGATAATAAAACCTTTGACTAATTCGTTAACTAATTACAATATCCAACTGAAACAAAATTCAGTACTCCCAATTTGACCTTAATAACCCAAAGAATTGAATTTCCTATTATATCTCATTCCCCAAAAATTTACAGACTTAAAAACAACAGACTTAATCTAGTCCTACCTATGCTGACTGGGATTTTTAACTCGGTAATTGTGTACAATTGTAATAATTATAAAACTGTAGGCCTATTTTTTAAAAAAATTTGTACTTATATACATTATTATATAGCCTACCTAAATAAAGATAAAAATATTAACTTTTAATTGATTTCTAACTTTATATTGATAGATCAAATGATTTACAAGTCAAGTTATTAATATTATAATGATAAAATTAATAATGGAACATGTTTATGTTATACGAATATGTACGAATGTTTCCGAAGTTTGTAACGTCAATCAACAACTTCTATCATTTAACCTTTACCGACAATCCCAAACAGTTATCCTTTTCTCCGCCAGATGTCGACTCCGTACGGTATCTGAAGCCGTAACACTACATTAGAAGGCCATAGAATACGACAACGATCAGCTGTGCCGTTATCTCGTCAAGTGAATTTCGCTTTGTCATAAGATTGTTCTAGAAAGCGTCAGCCATTTCAGACCGTTACTTTCAGACGCTGTTGAGTGTTCGTAATGTTGCCGAACTTTAAATAATTTGATAATTTAATCGGGGTAACGTGTGTCGCTGGAGACAATGTTTTACTTCTAAACCTTCTGTTTTCGCATACCAGGTACCATATTTCAGCTTTACCTTAATAATTATAACATATTACTTGTAAAACTTAATTAGGTTATTTCCACTTTTGCTTCATGTACAACTTCCTAACTCATTTTGTTCAATTTATTAGAGAAATCTAGGCATTTCTTTTTTTACAACAGCCTAAACTTTAAATGTAATTCTTACAGCCTAAATTTTAAATGTAAATCTGACAGCCTACCAAAACTATAAAGCCGATATCATTTTGTTATTGTAAAGCCTAAACTGATTTCCACAACAAGCTTAAAGTGTTATGCATTAATTAACTATAACTGTGTAGTATGTCTACAGTATAACAGATTTTGAAAACTTTTAATAAGCTATAAGCAGAATATATGGCTGATATGTAACTAAACGTTAACATTTCTTTTATGTTACCATGTGGTTTACCTAACATGTACAGACAGTGTTATGCAACATTACGCATGTTATATTAACAAAAGAACTATCATTTTATGCTTATTTTAAATAACTGCAAGTTTTCTAAAAAGGAAATTGTTATCTGTGTTATACAGTTAAACTGGTGCAAGTGCAGGGGATGTTTAATGCAATGACATAACCTACTACTACTATTAGAAAAGGCCTACCTTGCAACTGAAAAAATGGAGTACCTAATCAAAATATTTTCTACTGAGCTTTAATTAGAGACAGAAGTTAACTTAAACGAGAACTATCTGCTTTTTTTTTCTTTCTTATATTAAGTGTTAAATAGGCTGTATTTTGAAAATAATTTTGCATATGTGTACTACTTAGGATATGTTAGTATTAAATAAATTTGGGAGGAGCAAGCTAGCACATTTCGGACCTTAGCCCTTAAGGGCTGCATATTAGAAATTTTATATATTTTTTTATATATAGAGAGACGTCTCATAATTAATTGTGTCTATTTATTTAATTACATAATTACCTTTTAGAGTTGGCCAACGACAAATATATATTTTTTTTCTTAAAACAAATCCATGGTATTTCATGTCAAAACTTTGTAACTTGTAAATCTTTTTTGTATAATTTCTGTAATTATTATTAAAAGGGAGGGTTTTTGAATTTTATTTTTGGGAAGGGTTTTTAAATTAAATTTAATAAAATATATATGTTTTCTTTTTTAAATCTCAATCTTTCTTTGTATTAAGGGCATGTTAATTATTTTTTTGTATTAAGGGCGTATAAACTTTTATTTAACTTGGTTAATAAACCTAAAATTATACATAATTCTATGGTTTATTGAGGTAACCTTAGGTATCCTGTGCATTGTAAGAGATAAGCTGAAATATTCCTGCTTTAGGTGATATTTAAATTCTAAGGTAAGTCTTGAACAGTACCAATCTATGTGGCCCAGTATTGCTTCCGTTCCCTTAAATATTCTTTTGTAAGATTGGTACATGTTTTCTGATAGCTTTGAGCGTGGTTACTTTCCGTTTACAAATTTTGTTCAGCAGTCCGGTTGTCGGATAGGCCTAAATTTAGTTTTGCTTTTAGTCACACTCTGTGATTATAGTTATTTATCTAGTTTAATTTTTCGTTTGGTGGTAACTCAATGGTCCTTGTTCTTCTTTCCCATCGATATTTCCTTCATCCGTTGCACCTTTCTCATACTACGACATATTTCATAAACCTATATTTTTTTTTGATGATACTTTAAAATTTTTTTTTTTGGGTTCCCTTTTTACATACAATTTTAGATATATCCAAGCAGAGACAAATAAAAACAAAAAAATTACAAAAAACTATAAAATCCAAAAAAATTAATAAAATTTCATAAAATCCAAAAATAGATAGAAACTTAATAAAATTCAAAAAAAAATTACAAAATTTCTCTCTGTTTGTATCTGTCTTTAATTCATTTCTTTCTTTATTCACGTACACATAGTTTTTTTTTTTACTCTTTTCTAAATTTACCTGGCTTTTTTTTTATTTTTTTTTAATTAAATAAACATGTCGGACTTACAACAAATAGTTGATTATCTTAGAAAGCCAGAACTTTCTTTTGAGGTAATGGTGCGAGGAGGCGGTGTTGGCACTGTAAGGACTATGCGACCTAGTTTGCGAGGCCTACTTCAGGCTGGTTCTGAGCCTTGTGCTAATAAAATCACTGTCGATAATGTTGAGGAGCAATTAGACCTTGCTCAGGAAACTCTTGATGATTTAAATGATACATTTTCTGATTTAAACTCCACACAAAATTTAGCATTAGTTCGTTTCAATACAAGGCTCGAACTGTTTGAAGCTAGGCTGAGCCTATTAATTACAGGTATCAATAACTTAAATTTAAATGCCACTGAACACAATGCAGAGTGTAATCGCATGTTGGCAGCCCTGCAAATGCTTAAATTGAATTTTCAGTCGCTCTCTGCAGAAAATTTAAATGCTTCAGTAGTTTCCACGCAGTCCGCAGCGCCGCACCAAATCAACGTGGCCACAGTTCCCACCATTTCGATTTTTGGGCAGCAGTCAAGCGAAAGAAATTCGCTAAATACAGGCTCTGTACCTGATCCCGTTATTTTGGCACAGGAGTCCACTCCTGAAATAGTCTATGGCAAACTTAGCCATCCCGCTGAAAAGTTAATAGCAACTTTGCCTGTAACAGACGGCTTCGATTTAGAGAAGCTTATTAAATTCATCAAAATTGCCTTGTCCTTATGTAGAATTTACCCGGACATTAAAAGAAACATTTTAAGTATCCTCATGCCATACGCAAAGGAACCGTTAAGCTCTTGCTTATGTAAGCATACGACGTTTCGTGCTTTCCACAGAGAGGCTCTAGACAATTTCATTCCTGCTAAACGTCGGAACACTTTGGAGCAGGATCTCTTCTTTAGACCTCAGGGTTTGGGAGAGACTCTGCACCATTTTGTCTCCGACATCAAGGAAGCAGCGCAGGTGCTTCTGGTCAATAAAAATGAAGCCGAAATCACCCAGGTTATCGTAGATGCTCTCTCGCCGGAAGTGCGAAACTGTCTGGTTTTCGCAAAAAGGCCTGTTAACTTTAATGACTTGGATACCATCTGTGCCCAAGTCAATAATACCTTATACACTGATCAAGAAAGATTGGCTACCAAAAAAGGCTTCTCTAGGTCGGAACCCGAGTTTAGACCCATAAGGTCACCCGTAACATGTTACAATTGTGGCCAAAGAGGTCATACAAGCCCACAGTGTAGGCAGTATCCTAATCAACGTCGACAGTATCAACATAATTTTTCTTCTCATCCAAAAAACGACTCAAGGGGCGGAAATCAGTCGTTTTTCCAATCAAAGCTCCTACAGTAAGAAACGACTATAGTCACATTAAATTTTATCAATCTTTTTTTAAACCTGCATACTTAAATCAAACCTTACCACGTAAGACACCTTTTTTAAATAAATCTGTTCCCTTTCATACTAAACCTGGGGTAATACACAATCAGTATAGGTCCAAACTACATTCTAAACATGAGAGTAATCTCTCAACATCCATTAAATCTTGTCACTCTTCAAATTTTAAACAGGGATTAGTTGCACCCTTTTATTTAAGGCCCACGTGCCTCAACTGTAGAACAACTGGTCACTATAACTGGGAGTGCCCTTCTTTCAAAAAAGGTAAAGATAAGATCAATAGTTTTTCTCCCTTAGCTAATAATTCTCTCACGAGAAAAACTTATAAGTCCTTAAAATCTAGAGGTTTGAGCAACAAGATTCTACCTCTTGTTGAAGTGAATTTTAAAAATTTTAAAACTAACGCTTTGTTAGACTCTGGCTCAGTCAGGAGCATCATGTCTTCTGATCTTTTTGAACATTTAGAATCTTTAAATGTAATTAAAGAAATTCAAGAGGTAAAATCGGAGTGCCTCACCGCAAACGGAGAAAAGCTAGGGATCAATCTAGCTTGTAAAGTCCATATTAAAATACAGCACTGCAGCTGGAATTTTGAAATTTTAGTGGCACCTCAGCTGTCGTGTCCTCTCATCCTAGGGTCCGATTTCTTTCTGAAAAGTCGACTCATTTTAGATCTTTTCCAAGGCACCTTCACGTTTAAATTTTATAAGGCTAAACCCTTTCAATTAGTAAATTTTCAAAAAAGGTTACCTCCTACAGTTACTTTATCCTCTGCTACTCAGGTCACCGAAAATCCACTGAGTCACCTTAATGACAAATGTCAAAAGGAGATCTCAGGACTCATAGAAAATTTTCCTGATGTCCTTACTACTGAATTAGGACTCACCGACCTAATTAAATATGAAATAGTGCTGAAAGACAATATAACGGTGAAAAGCCAGCCCTATCAATTGGCCCCTCCGAAAATGCAATTTTTGAGGGAGCACATCAAGGACCTCGTTGAAAAGGGAGTAGTAGAGAAAAGCATTTCCAATTATTCTTCTCCAGCTTTTCTTGTTCAACATCCTGAAAAGAAACCCCGAATGGTCATCGATTATCGAAAACTAAATCAACATATCGTAATCGAAGCCGTACCCCTTCCTAATCTGCACCAGTGCTTCAATTGGTTTGTGGGAGCCAAGTTTTTCACTGTGTTTGACCTTAATTCAGCCTACCATCAGATTCCACTCACCGAGAGTTCTAAACATCTCACCAGTTTTTGTACCCCTTGGATGCTCTACCAGTTTACACGAGTCCCATTTGGACTTTGTACTGGCGCTCAAGTTCTAACTCGACTTCTAGACCAAGTTTTCTCAGACATCAAATTTAAATTCGTTTTCAATTATCTCGATGACTTAGTCATCTATTCTGAGACTTGGGATGAGCACATCAAACATCTGCGTGAAGTCCTATCTCGCTTGCGAAGAGCGAAACTTACGGTTAATCCCGATAAGGTTCGTTTTGCAGTAAGAGAGATAAGTTTCCTTGGACATTTAGTTTCTGCTAGAGGCGTGCAAATCGACCCAGAAAGAACCAAGGCCATCAGAACTTTTCCTAAACCCACCAATCCAAAAGCTGTGTCACGCTTTATTGGTATGGTCAATTTTTTTTCTAAGTTTATCCCAAACTTCGCTGAACACGCCGCTCCTCTGAATCTGCTCCGGCGGAAAGGACAAAAGTTCGTTTGGAACACTGAGCAACAACTTGCTTTCGAATATCTGCGTAATGCCATTGCGCAACCTCCCGTACTTCGTATGGCTAATTTCGACAAACCTTTTGTCCTTCAAACGGACGCGAGTTCGTGCGCTTTAGGAGCAGTCCTACTCCAAGAAATTGACGGTTCTCGTCAACCTATTGCCTATGCTTCCCGCACCTTAACACCTGCGGAAAGAAAAGCCTCTTCTGCGTATGAGTCAGAATGCCTGGCCGTAATCTTTGGAGTAGAGAAATTTAGACAGTACCTCGAGCATCGCGAGTTTCTCTTAGAAACAGATAACCAGGCCCTTTCATGGCTACTTGCCCGTCCTAGACAATTAGGCAAAATGGGACGGTGGATAGCCAAATTAACTTCTTTGAAATTTCAAGTGGCACATATTAGGGGCACCCAAAATGTAATCGCAGATTCACTTTCTAGGATGTTTGAGCTAGAAAAGCCACCAGAACAGCCGTCTCCTTCTGAGAACACCATAGTCTGCAATAGCCTTTTAACTAATTTCCCTTTAGCCTTCCAGGACATTAGCGCTCAACAGCGCGCTGATGACATTTTAAGTCCCATTATTTCAGATCTAGAAGCTGGTGCATCTTCTAGCAGATATTGTCTAAATAAAGGGACCCTTTGCCTTAAGAATCATAAAGGTATCCCTATCAAAATTTGCGTACCCAGATCACTAGTGGACCTAATCATAAACTATTATCACGATTCCCCAGTAGGAGGTCACTTAGGTATTTTCAAGACCAAATTTAAAGTGAGTGAGTTTTTCTTCTGGCCTTCACTCGTAAAGGATGTCACCCAGAAGGTTAGAAGTTGCGCAACATGTGCAGTGAGCAAGCCCGCTCAAAATAGCAAACTAGGCTATTTGTCATCGATTGTCCCAACCCGTCCTATGGAGAAAATCCACATTGACTACGTTGGTAAACTACCACGAACGGCGCAAGGCAACACCATGATACTGGTCGCTGTGGACCAGTTCTCTAAATTCACCTGGCTTTGCCCTGTCAGAGACGCCACCTCTTTCAACACCATTAAGGCCTTAAGCCAAAACATTTTCCAGCATTTTGGTTTTCCTAAGATCTTGATCTCTGACAATGCTACCTGTTTTACATCGCATTCGTTCCGCAACTACTGTTTCACTCGTGGTATCAAGCACGCAACCTTGTCACCTTACCATCCCCAACCGAACAATGCGGAACGTCTGAACAGAAACCTTAAAGCCGCCTTAATTGCCTATCATTCCAACAACCAAACTTCTTGGGACAAATCCTTATCATGGCTACAATTAGCTTTCAATTTCGCAACCCACGAGACCTTAAAAACTTCTCCCTTTAAAATCATTTTTAACTTCATGCCCAACACCCCGCTCAGCTTAACCTGGAATATCGACGACCTGCTTCCCAGGGACCATTCCGACCCTCATCAAATCTGGCGTAATGCCAAAAACAACATTCTTCGAGCCCATCAAAAGTCTGAGCGCGTCTACAATAAGAACCGTAGACCTCATCAATTCAAGATTGGCGATCTAGTATGGTGTAAGACGCACAATCTGAGCTCCGCAATAGATAAGAGGGCCGCCAAGCTGATGCCCAGGTGGTCAGGGCCCTTTCGTATTATCGATTTTCTAACCCCAGTTACAGTTGCCCTATCTTTCCAGCATTCCAGAAATTTCGTCAAAAAGGCCCATGTTGAACAACTGAAGCCTCACCTAGTACCTACAGACCCCATCAGTCATTTTTCTAATCGCTATCCTGTTTCAGCTAACTGCGCTAAGTGCGTTTACCCCACCTGAACCTCTTCTAGGTATTATTTTGAAAAAAAAAAAAAAAAAAAAAAAAAAAAAAAAAAAAAAAAAAAAAAATCCTTGACATGACATATATTTCCCGGTACCGGAACCTTTCATAAAAATTTGTCGTTAGACATGACGTCATGCATCATTTAGTCTATCTTGCAAGGTCCGAAGACTGATCACCTTCCGATCCTAGAGATTAGACGATTAATAAGTGCTTTCGAGCACCTTATCTTACTTTAAGGACACAGCGAGTCCACTAATAGTATATAATGTTTGTTCTTGTTGTTTTTGAGTGTTGTGTATTTTCGGTGGAGGTATATTGACCAGTTGGTTATTAATGGTTAGTTGTAAGTCGTTTTCATATATTTTTTTTAATGTAATCAAGCGAATTTCTTTCGATTGACCTGCTCTGCTTGACTTAATTTGGCCTGTTTAGTTCAAAATTTTTTTTTCTTTTCCGACGCCGTCGTTTCGGGGGGGGAGAGATGTAACGTCAATCAACAACTTC
>JAGFPH010000078.1:1154681-1188011 GCA_018207615.1 Philaenus spumarius
TGGACCTTCCGCATAATTTTACTTGTTACGACCTCCGCATGGAGTGAAATGTGTTTTGTGTTATGTTTTATGTATATATGTCTAATTGTGTTTTTATTATTCCTGATGATGGGTGAATACCCGAAACTGCAGTAGAAAGGTAAGACAGTACCTAAAAAGGATTAATAGACGTATAATTATACCGAAATTTATTTCACTAATCCGTGGGCTACCACAATGGAGTTTAAATTTACTAAACATTTGTTTTACGTACTGTTATTATTTATTTTCAAAAACTATAAAGCAACTTAACATTTCGTAAATTCGGCTTTAATAATATTTAGTGTTGTATATTTGAAATTAATAGTCTAGAATGGCAGCAGAGATTTAAAAATGCATTCTGGGATATGTCACATTTTTATTGAAACGATTATCTAGTTTTGTAAATTAATTATTGTGCAACAGTTAACTTACAAAACTAGATAACCGATTTCAATAAAACATTTGCATATCCCAGAATGCCTTTTTCAATCTCCGCTGCCGTCCTAGACTATTAATTTCAACTTTTCAACACTAGATATGGTACTAAATTAAGTTACCATCTAAATAAATCAATATAAAGTGTAATGATTATAACACTACTTTACAAATAAATGTTTTTATAAAATACTAGGGGAGACCCCTGCGTGCTCCACACGCCAACCCCCAACGTAACCTTCTAAAAACATAATTTGTTATGTTTTTTTTTATAATAAAGGTGTAGGATTAATAATAACCTCAAAACTAAGACTGTAAATAATGTTAAATGTTCAATTTAAATTATTTCTTATATTTTAAAGCAGTTATAATAACGGTTAAAAGAACCAGCAAGGCTCAGGTCTACTCTTTAAAATCCTAACCTAAAAGCTAGAAATACAAAAATAATTGCTTCAAATTTTGAAATCAGCTGTTAATGGAAATATTGGAGCAAATTAAATTTAATATATTATCTGTTATTTTATTCAATTTGTTGCTATGGTAATAAATGTAAATACATGTGTTGGTATATCATTCTAGTCTTAACCTAAGAGTTTTTCCGATTAAATTTATAAAAATTGAAATAAAAAAAGGTTTTTATCGAAATGAATCATAGCCTATGTTACTCAGGGATAGTGTAGCCTTTTATTAGTAAAACTATTTTTTCAATCGGTTCAGTAATGCCAGAGATTACCCCCTACATACAAACAAACAAACAAATAGACAAACAAACAAACTTTACCTCTTTATAATATTAGTATATATGTGAGAATATTGTTAAACATGAATTTATGGAAAAATAACTATTTTTTTAAGAAAGATTAATTTGTATTTTCATAGAGGTAATACAATAGTCATGTTTAAATTTACATAAAGTCTACAAAATTAATAAAAACAAGTTTACAAAACTAAATAAATAAAATAATAAATAATCTCTATGAAAAATGTAGGATCAGCGTGAAATTTAAATAATGTGACTGTTAAAATCAATTTGAATTTATAAATAAATTTATCAATGGATGTTCTTAGCAAAGTCAGCTGTTACAAATCGTGAGATCTAGAAACCGAATGCAGACTTGAAATAATAATGTGTAATTAATTACTTGATTATTTGGAGACATATCGATGACATTCATTTTATTTACGAGTTTATTGGTTTATTTGTACGAACTAGGTAAAACATGATTTACGTACAACAAAAATGTATCAAATTACGTTCACAAGTACGTACGATTCATGGCACTTTCCTCATGCAACATACCAGCTATAATGTACAAACATTGAAGCGAGGCTACATGTAAGTATGACAGTAGCTGTGGTAATGGATAGGCCAATCACACGAAGGTAATGTAACACCACGCAACCGGTATATAAATCTAAGTTGATGGCGCACATTATAAGTCTTTAGAATACTTTGATTTATACAGTTCATAGTTTATTTAACTAATGGTATACCTAACATCATTTTTATAACACCAGAGCCAGTATGACAGCTAACAATTTAGATAATTTTTATAAAATTATCTGTAGTTTCGTCTTGTGTGCCTGTCCGCTTTCTTTTTTTCACCACCTTTTTTTAACGTCTCTACTTTGTGATAGCAAAAATAATGAAGACGAAGGAACAGTAACTAGACTAGAATCACCCATAAATGTTTTAGTGGTTCCAAGTATAGCAGACTTTAACAACTACGCCACGCTGCTCCTCTCGTCTGTCCGTCTGTTACAGTCTCGTAGTACCTTTATTTTACCAATACACATATTTTAAACTGAAAATAAATTGAAATAAATCATTTCTAATAAATCAAGAAATCCTAAAAATTTCGTAGATAAACATTGTAGGCCCTACAGCTGCCGCCAAGTTAAAATTCTTAAATATTCCTGAAAATCAGTATTATTTCCATCTCACAATTTTTCAATATTTTTGGAGTATTCTGGAATATTCTTATTCCAGAACATAAGAATCCACTGTTTGGAATTTCAAGAAAGCTTTTAAACAGTTTGCAAAGTACCGTTTATTCACAATTGCGCCAAACTTGTTACAATTCAATTTTGATAATTGCAAATTTATTTGGGCACCATTTTGATTTTTTCGCACTTAGAAATCTTATTTATTTAATGTGTTTATTTAAATTCCAACACGACTATTATTAATTTAATGTTTGGTAGCTAAGAACAATTTATTATGTTTAAAGGAAAATAAACATGTTTACATTATTTAACTTAAGTTAAGCAGCCGTTGTTTTAAATGTTTTTAGAAGATTTATTCTGTCAAGACAACTGTTTTGTATCTTTTTTTACCACCATCAGATGACAAACAAACTCACTCTTTGAAAAAAGTAAGTAATGTATTTACAGATATTATGACCACATACAACTCTTGATTTGCTGTAGTCAACTAAAAAGTGTAAACATTACTAATAAAGCAAGGGATTATAAAAAATATATTTAAATGTACTTGATAAAATACATAACCGTAATAATATTGAGTTATAACTGACATTATAACTGACAAAGGGCATACAATTTGTATTAAAACGTCTTCGTAATATCATTACTAAAATAATAAATATAAATCATCTTAATGATTAATTTAACAAGATGTCTAACCTCAGGTTTTAAGTATGTATTTGTTTTGAGCAAAGTTGTAAACATAACCTTAAAGTTTAATCTATGCGCGTAAAGTAATTATGTAGAAATGTTGAGGTTGACCAGCTGTTACGCGCATAAATGTACATTATTATCATAGCTAATGATTGTCTCTTTATTTTTATAACTAAGTTTCAACAACTGGCTATCATTAATTTCTTAAAACTATTCTTAAAATTGGAAATCAGATTTATCATTTTTATTTCACACATAGTAATTTTTGTTGAACTATTAAAGCTGATGGAGTAATCAACTGTCATAAGTTGGAATCGGGGTTTTGGACAGCTGATTACTTCGTATAATTAAGTAAATTGAGATTTTAAAATGGTAGCTATTTTGTACTTCCATGGTATTGAAATGAACAAATGACGATTACATAATTTATAGAGTTAAATAATCTATTGAACTGAAAGTAACACAAAGTTAAGTTATGTTTGGGAACATTTTTGCTTAAGGAATGCCTTTCTGCCATTTAATCTTTCTTGTCATTATGGCTTTTGAGGTCTAGAGAACTGCCCAGAGTGCAGAAGACAAAATAAAGAATAAAAGCTAATTATTATGACTGGTAATAATCGAAATTGTGTTCTTAAGGGGTTTCATAAAATATGTCGCATTTTTTATCTATACACAAATAAATGTAAAAGTTGAAATATTTTTAAAGTTTTGTAATAGTTATAAAAAAAATAATACAAAGCTATTGTACAAATAATCCTATTTTTATATGCTCTACATATTTCACACCACTAAACAAGATTTTATATTAAAAGTTTTACAACATTTCTAAATATATTTTTTCTAAAATAAAAAAGTAAATAAATGTTTCTGTTATCATGGTTTCAAGAAGGTGGTAGGTGACGTTTGAACATTAAACAGTTACACTATCTTACTTCGTATAATGGCAGCCACACCTCTCTAAGTGTATCAAAGCTCATTACAACTACACTTCTGTTAAAGACTTGGCCAAGTTCCAAATAAATAAACGTTAACGTCGGGAAATTCTTTGTAGGCTTAGGTTTATAATAATATTTTACGAACAGCTTAAAATTTGTACAATCAAAACAAAAATTATAAACTACAAAATGTGAAGAAATGTAATAATTGTTTATTTGTAACATTATTTGTTTAAAATAGTTATATTTTGTACAGAAGTTTTTAATTGGACATCAAATTAATATGAAACATTTATGGTTATGTGTCCTTATCATTTATTTTATACTATAAATTAGGAATATTTGTATAATGTACGAAAATATATGTAATCATGTTCTCGAAAATAAATCTAAAACTTTTTACATTTATATATTTTTGAATACATTGGTGCTAAACCCATTTTTTTAATTACTTGGGAAAATTTGTACTATTGGGCGTTTGAAGGATAGCTCAGTTGATGGATGATTTTCAGAAAAGTATGTAGACGATGAGGTCAAATTTTTACGTCACAGGCGTGACTGGACTCCACAGAGAATCTTTAAAAATTATAATGAAATAACAGAGAACAAACTACACAACTATTTGTGTGAAGTGAATTTCCATATTTTCACCTCATAGTTTATAATATATAAAACATATTGTAAAATGTACATACTGGGAAATTCGATTAACCACACGTATCATGAGGTACGTGTGGTAAACAAGGCCTACTGTGCTTCATACGTCACAAGTGGTGACTGCATACTCTTCAGAAAGTTTGAAAATGTCTTTATAAAATACATCTAAATCATCTAGTTCGAAACGTAATGTTGTGTGTTACATATCAACCTAATTGATACCTAAATAAGTAGTTCATAAGAAGAAGACGGCTGACAGCAAATACGTCCTGAGACACCAACTTTAATCGCCTAAAACATATCATCCTGGAAAGTCATAATATAAAGCAATGTAGCGTTAGAGACATGTGGTATTATTGCGTTGTTAAAGTCTTGCTTTATTTGTCTCTAAGGGCATGTCGCAGTTATATTGTCTGTTGATAGTTCTATACAGTAAGTTATACCTTATTTGGCCGTAACTAAAGAAACTAATAATAAAACAATTTCAAACAGGTGTATTGTAACTTTAACAGTGTCAATATAATCTGTCAAATAAGTGCAAGTGACATGATTTTTATCCACTTGATAAACAAACGTAATTAAACAATCTGAATTTACACCCAACTTACTCATTTGCTTTACTTACTGTTTTACTTTCTCACTATACTATAGAGAAAGTATAGTGATCGCAAAAAAATCGATGTTGAGATTTTTGTGGCAATATCCGTTTTGGGACCCCTGAGTACAAAAAAGTGGTTTTTACAAAATGTCTGTTTGTTTGTATATATGTATGTATGTATGTATGTATGTATGTGTACAAAGCTAGAAAGAAAACTATTCAATCGATTTCAAACAAATTTGAACCAGACATGTCAAGTAGGCCTGTATAGATGCACGAAAAAAGGGTTTGAAATTTTTTGAAAAACAACCCCCTTATTGGCAAAAAAACCCAAAAAATCAGTTATTATTTTTTTATAAAAAAACTGCTATAAATATTTTGATAAAATTTGGATTATTTTTAGCCTTTAATGTATTCTAAAATATGCAAAAAACCGCACCTTTCTAAAAATTCTCGTTTAGTTAATAATAATAACAGCTTTTGGGGTTTTTTTTTTGCCATAAAAGGCGTTGTTTTTCAAAATTGTTCAAACCCCTTTTTCGTGCATCTATACAGGCCTAATTGAGTGTTTGGTACAAATTTGTTCGAAATCGATAGAATAGTTTTCTCCCTAGATAATAATAATAATATTTATTAGTTAATTTCCTACTTTAATTAAAAAATCACCTCTCCTACCCCACCATACAATTATGAAGTCACAGTGAATCTGTTTAATAATTGAAATATGTTTGTGAGAAAGTATGTGCCAGTTCCTAATACCGTTTATTTCTTTAAATTTACTTACCTTAAGCAATCAAAACCCATTTATATAGGTCGTAAAAATATTCTTAAAAAGTTCCTGGTTTTCCAATACTATATAAATTTAGTGACTTTACTTTATCGAAGGTATTTATAAAACCCACTCCAATGGTAAATTGAAATGTCTAGATCTTAATTTTAGATGCTGAACCCACGCTTTAGGTACTTAAATTTAATGTTAAGAAGCTCATCATCGCTAGCATTTTTAATAAACTGATTTCTGTATGATAATTAGCACACTAAGACGTCTAGTTTTAAAGCATTTTTATTTCTAGAATTCATTGAATGCACAATAATTTTGAAGCGTATTACCCTTATTATCATAGCAAACCTATAATCATAAATAACATAATTTAAAACGTTTAACATTTAGTTACTGCTGATGTTTTAAATCTATCAGTCATCAATTTAACGATTATTTTTGTTATTAATTTCAGCAATTTTAGGTATAGAAGTTTCGATTTCAATAATTCTTGCACTATTTTACTTAAACTCATGAACCTGGGATAAAAATAGACTTCTAGTTCAAACATATTTCTTTTTAGAATTTTGAAGAATATTATCTTAATTGTTTAAAAAATAAACGGTACCAGGAACTGCCACATACTTTCTCACAAACATATTTAAATTATTAAACAGATTCACAAAACGGATATTTCCACAAAAATCTCAACATCGATTTTTTTTGCGATCACTATACTTTCTCTATACTATAGTATAGTGAGAAAGTAAAAGTAATTGCAGATTATTCAATCCAAGACAGGCTGAAATTATATCATTACGTTTTAAGAAAAGAGCAAGAATCGTATTATTACTTATCCTACTATATTTAACTAAGTATGAACTGATTTTGAAGAAATTTGTCTTTACATTTTATCCAAACTAAAACGGAGTTATTGTCATTTTGCACGAATATATCATCGTTAAGACACGATGGCTCAAAAAATAAAATTTGTGTTGTGTAACATAATCATATCATGAAAATGATTTTAAAAGTATATAATCAATTTTATTTATATAATACACAATATGATGAACATGTAATACAACATATTACACAATATACTAATTGGAATTAAATACTCTATTAGCACACAAAATTTATACTTAACTTGATTTTATTCAATCCCAGTTTTACCTACTGTGACAATTTAAATATGTGTATAATCTCCTAACCTAAAGCCACCAAATACTTCTACATATATTTAAAAAGATTTCCTTTACGAGAGAAACGAAAAATATAACGAGTTTGTCAATTCTTTGAGATTTCATTTTATACATTTAAAAATGCGTAGACTAATATTTATAATATATTCTTTGCCTAATAGGCTTCTATTGAAAAATACTAGCGTTCTTCATGTAACAGTTTTATTACAAGTTCTTTTTCACGTTTTGGTTCCAGTGACAACAGTATAAAAGTATACTAGTTTACATTTATCTAACAATAACACTTACTAATTAGGCTAATTGAAAAATTGAACAAATACACTTACTAACTAATAATAAATCAGTACAGTATTTACCCAATAATTACCTAATATCTTATTGTGTTTAATGTTATTCAATAATACCTTCAGAAATACAAAATTAAGTCATTTTAACAATGAATAAGGAAATACACAAAATTAGTATACATACCAAAACAACTGCTAGCGTTAGAGTGTACAACTTAATAGCCATGTTTGTTGGTTGTAGCGTAAACAAGTCCTACGCTTTATAATTCAAATATCTCTATTTATACACAAGATTTTAAAATGTTTATTACACCTGTGTTTATGATAACATTTTGAAAGATAACCCTGAATTAGGAAGAGAGATGATATGTGTTCTTTTTACGTTCCCTACCTCATAATTTACTTTATAGTACATAACTAATTGTGTACCTACACATTTTTAAACTTTAAATGAGTACTTAACCTTGATAGCCTACTATTACGACTGTTGATGGCATTGCTTAGTAGTAGCTGTAAAGTGTAAGCTGAAACCACGTTTTTAAGACCTGAATTTGTTTTCATTTACTAATTTTTACCTTTTTTTAATTTATAAAAATATCTATAAACTTCTTTGTATGTTACAGCCGTTTTATGCAGTTCGACGCACCGGCTGCATAAACACACTAACACAATGACAAGCAATTTAATCTTGTATGCACTGCTTTTGGGCAATGGACTGCTTAAAACGCCTGCATAAAAGGCTAATTAAGAAGGTGTATAAATAGACACTACTGTAGTATTAGAGATTTCAACTTTACCATACTATACTGCCACACTGCTTCCCCTGTATCTAATTGAAATCTTTAATATATTTATGCGTCAAATTACAAAAGTTGGTCTAATTTCTCATTCTTTGTTATCAAATTTTACTTTTATCTGGATAATTTGTCACCTTTCATATTTTGCGGTAGTTTAGTTTTACTATAACAACATAATAAATTGTCTGAAATTAGAAATTATCACAAGTATGAATCATAATTTATGACATGTTTGCTTTTAATATATTATGTAGGCTATTTCTCCTGGTCAGACACTAAAAAACAGGCATATATAACTTTGAAGATAAATAAATATTTTGAAAAAGTTTTACTTTCTATTAAATTTTAATAGTTCGAGTATTTTGAAAAATCAAAAGATAAGAATGTTGTCAATCAAAACTTACTTGTAGCATCCACGTAAAATGAATCTTGAACATGATTGTGTTTATGATACAATATTACGTATTGAACACTACAATACTGTATTATTGTTAGAAGACGGTTTTACCATTGTAAAATGGTTTTAGATAAGACCAAAGTTTAAATACACAAACATTTTAGCTTTAAGAGCCCTTTAATTGTATATTCCATTTCAATTAATTTGTTGATTAAAATGTCTCATACTTGAACTTTTTAATTTCCTCAAATTTAACTTTTGATTAATGTTAGGCATCTTGTGGGGGAAAGTAGACAAGTTGGACATTGCTTGAAAAGTTTTATCATTAAAAATTCCTGATGAAATGGTGTTTCTGAGAACAAAACTGTTCGACAAAAGTAAATAAAAACCAAAATTTGTACGTTTTTATGGCTTAATAAAACCATACCAAGTTAGGTATAAAAGCCCTTAAATATAATGTGATACTGTCTTGATCTATTTAATTAGTTCAAAAACTACCTCATCACTCTAAGTATGACCTTTGGAACGCTGGGATTTAAAAATTTTAGCTTTTTTAGGTAAAAAAAAATTATTTCAGTGGAAACCAGAATTCTAAACAGATTATTTTGTGTGCCATACTTCCTGCAAGGGTGGTATATTCACACCATGCATATATTGACATCATAAAATTAATAATAATACTTAGGAAAAAATCCAGGGAGGATTGTTTGTTTCTGCCAGTTCTGGTTTGACTATTTGAAGATAAAATAAAACTGTTTTATGCAATGTGATTCCAGCTTTACACAGTTCTAAATACAGGTTTTTCTTAGATTCACTCTCATAATATAGGAAGATTTTGTATTCTGACTATTTTATTTTCATAGTCTAAATTGTTATTTTGAACACCAAAGTAATAGCATTTATAAAAAATAATTATTGTTGACATGCGAGAAGAGATACAATGTCGTCGGTATTGTGGATGTTAATTTTAATAGAAAAATAAACATCGTAAAATAATAATTTTACATTAAATGTATTTAGCACTTTAGAGTAAACCAGTTTCATTGGAGTTGAAATGGGTTTTAGTAAATGTTTATTTAGTGGAACAGAAGCAATTATAGAAGCGTCCAACATGTAATCAATGGATTCACTGAAGTATGTGACAATTGTAATGGCAGTAGTGTGGGTTTCTCTACATTAATCAGCTGTAATCATCATTCATCATCATCATCATCATCATCATCATCATCATCATCATCATCATCATCACAACGAACATTCTCATCCAGGTACACTGTTCATACCAAAGTTAGAAACAATGTATGTTTATCATTGTTCATTAACGTTTTTTCCATAAGAAAAATGAGCTATTGCAGTAACCCTTGTGGTAAGACCTAAGGTCGGAAGTAGTAAGTGAGCAACGATCATGGTCCCCAGAACATGTTTCGGGGTGTCATTAGAAGTTATATTGGCCTATATATTATATTTATATGATAATGGACAATCTTTGTCTTTTAATGTTAAGTGAACTGGTATACAGGGACGGACTAAAGGGGGGGTGGTGGGGGCGGCCGCCCCCCCCCCCCCCCCAGAGGCAGAAGAAAAAATTCTTGTCAGGGAACGCCCGGTAAATAATCACGCCGTCGCGCTTGAAGGTTGTTTTCCAAAAAAAATCGGATGTAGCTAATAAAGGTAACTTTAAATAACTGATGAAATTTCGTGTCCAGGAATGTGGAGAGACGGAACTTTTGGCACAATGTACTTCTGATAGCAAGAGAGGTTCATTTCTTAGTAAAACTGTACAGAATGACTTGATTGAATGCTGTGGAAAAGAAATAGTGTCAGGAATATTGTTCAGGATCCAAGAAAACAGAGTATATAGTATAGTTTTTGATGAAACCACTGATATTAGTCACAAATCTCAGATGACTATTTTTGTAAGATATGTTTATCGAGATATTATCAGAGAAGACTTTATAGGTTTGATCAACTCTCGAGAGCCCGAAAAAAATATTTTGAAAGTAAATTCCAATGTCAATCTGAAAAATAATGTTAACGAAGTTTTATCTTCAGCATCTGATAGCAATAGGATTAGGACTATCTAATGACCCAGAAACTAGTATGGATGATAATGGTGAACAAGATGAAGATCCCCGATTTACAGGAGAAAAAATTGGCAAAACTGTGTTAAACGCAATGAGAAGTCTTAATCTCGACCTTGATAATTGTGTTATTATTGTAACCGATGGTTGTTCTGTGATGGTTTTACAGATAGTAGGAGCGGTTACTATAATAAAAAAAGAAAGTATTAATGCCGAAAGAGCTCCTTGTTTCAGTCATACTTTGAATTTATCAATTTCAAAGTGTTCTAATGTACAGTCAGTACGAAACTCTATTGGAATTATCAAAGAGGTTGTGACCTTTTTCTCAGCATCACCAAAACGAAATTCAGTCTTGATCAAACATATTGGTGGCCAACTTATCTCTATGTGTGAAACTAGATGGATTGAAAGGCCTCTATCAATTTAATCCTTTCTGAAAAAATTGAAAATATTATGTTGTCCCTTGAACAAATTTCCCAATGGTTACATTTTTCAAGTGACATTTCAAGCGTAAAAGCCAATACCCTGTTATGTGCAATAACAAATGAAGAATTTATTTTGACTCTAGTTTGTCTGGCTGATGTACTTAGCCAAACATTGCCTCTGAGTAGGTTTTTCAAAAAGAGACCATTGATATCGTCCATCCGTACTGAAAAAAAAACGGCAAAACTCTGAGTCAGAATTCCGTCCAGAATTCTTCCCAGAATGTATAAGAGAGCCCATCAAATAGCTGAAGATGTGGTGAGCACGATCAAAGTGCCTAGAATCACAGCAAAACAAGTAAATAGACCCAACGTAGCTCTATCAAACCCAGAAGATTACTTTAGGGTGAACATATTTGTGCTATTCTTGATTCTTTAAATAATGATCTGAAAAATAGGTTTTCTAAACAAGTTCTCGACATTTACAAACTTAACTCACTTCTGCCAAAAATCTGTTCCTCACCAAAAACGTCAGTGTTAAGAGATGCAAAAGATTTGGCTAGAAAATTCTTCAGAGTAATCGGAGGCAATGAAAGTGACTGCATTTCTAACCTGAAAGCCGAAATGAAATTTTGGGCATCTAAGTGGAAAATAGAGATGGAAAATGGTGTAAAACTTCCATGCCACGCTGTTGAGTGCTTGCAATTTTGTACTCCAGAAATATTCCCCTCGATTAGAACTTTATTGTTGATTTTATCTTCTCTTCCTGTTTCAACTGCTACAGCAGAGAGATCATTCTCAACTCTTAAGCTTATGAAAACGTGGTTGAGAAACCATTGTGGTCAAACCCGCTTGACTGGACTAGCTCTATTATATGTTCATAGAGATATAACCATAGACAGAGAGGAAGTTATAGATACGTACATAGAAAAGGGAGAAAAAGAAAAAAAAATTTTCTTAAATGATTGCAACCAGTGTTTTTCGATTGAAGTGAAATACTCACTGTTTTACTTTTACCAGTAATAGATAAAAATGTTTAGCAAGGTAATATTTTATTTGTATTTTCATCTTTAATAAAAAATGTACTTTGAACATTTAATTTTAACGTGGGTGTTTATTAAATGTTTTTGTTTCTAAATAAAGCAAATAGAAAAAATAAAGATTGTATTATTATTTAATTCTGTGTTTACAATATAAATATGTAATTTATAAATAATATTACATCAAGAGGACTTATATTAAGTTATTATGTAGTATTGATTTATAACTTCAGCGTTTTATATTTCATTCCCTGCATTTTTCAATATAATTTTGCAAAAAAAAAATATAATCATTTTATTTTTAGTCAATTTGATTTTTTTTAGTGAACATGGATTTTTGGTAGCCAAGCTAATATTTGTACAAATTAAAATTATGTTTTCTTGTTAATTTTTACACTTTAAGTGTTGGTCTAAAACCTTTAAAAATGCTAGTTTTTAAGGTATTTTTTCAAAAAATTTACCCGGACCTCCCCCCCTCCCGGCAGGGGTCTTCCGCCCCCTCCCACGAAATGTTATTAATCCGTCACTGCTGGTATATATATCGAGACCTTATATAATTTAAACGTCAGTTTATGAGGATATAATATAACACATTTTTGGTCTTGCTGTCTTACCAACTTGTACATGGGCCATTAAAAATCCCGTTTATGGTCGTGCAAAGGTGTTGTGAAACAGTGAGCTTAGACTCCCGCGCTGGGTGCCGCAATCACGGTAAAGAATGTCTGGAGAAGTACGTCTCCAGTGTTCTTGATTACATCGACAGACGCGTCCGTTATCGTTCTTATCTCTTTCTGAAGAGTCCGTACGAAGTCGGAGTAGGCTTTCATAGATAATTTTTTAATTTAAATGTGGACTCTTGTTGCTGTAGGTCTACATTATTTCAAATTGTAAAATATTTATAATTGTGCTCCTTATTATAAGACTAAGATGTAATTGCCAATAAAGCAGTTAATTCGTATATGTTTTCGGCTTACGTTATTTCAAATTAATTAATTTTTAATATACCAAATAAATTTGATACTGAAATTAGCAATGACATGTTTTAAAATTGCTATGTCTAGTATATTCGAAAATAGGCTGATTGCTTCCTCATGGAACTCCATATGTTAATAGCTGTGGTTTAAAGCAGCTTTTATCTGTAGGCTATATAAATATAAATATTTTACTTCGGCTCGCATTGAAATGCCGAAGTATTGGAATCATGCGATAATTTTTGTGTAACTGTCTGTCTGTTAACACGATATATGCACTCACAGACGTCGTAAGAAAGATTCTGGTGGTGCTAAAATCTTCGTAATTTTATTGGGGATAGTTGAAAAGCTTTTGAGCTTTCTAGCGTGAGTCGCAGTGCGTCGGGATCACGTTTTTGGGACAAAATATTGAAAATATTGGGTAAAAATTTTTAAAATACAGTGTGGGGTGTTTTATATGATTTTGGGTACGAGAAACCCGATTTGACAGTTAAAAGTCGTAGCGCGTCAGGGTCACGTTTTTGGGTCAACATTTTGAAAATACAATGTGGTTTATCGTTTTATATGTTTTTGGGTACGGGAAAATCGATTAAAATTAAAGATAAAACTAATAAATTTTACTAAATGTTGTAATAATAGATGCTAGGATCCTCCTGAGCTCATGGCCCTCTCGGCCAGTCTGGGGGCCCGTGGCATTTTGCCCGTCCTGCCACTCTATTGTTACGCCACTGTAAATCAGTATAAACAATAAAGTAAATGAAAAATGTGTCATCCAACCTGTGAGTCACAGAAACATTCGATGTTTACGGATCGGTCTTTTGCCAACTTTTACCCTCCCCCCTCCCCCGGCCCGTCATGCCGCGCCTGGCCTAAATGCCAGCTTAGAAGTAACTACCTGTACCTGTACATGAATCGCGACCTTAAGGTTAAATTTCAAACCATTTATTTCGTTTATTTTGTATCATAAAATTGTTTGCAAGGTCTCATTTTAAGCACAGTCACAATTTAGCACAGCACAGTCATCCCTTTTGCAATTTAGTTTTTTTAAATGCTTTTGATTTGTTATGTAATTAACATTTTGTAAGTACAAAGTTTGATTTTATTTCCTAACACAATCAAAACTTAATAATGAAAAATAATTTGCAAGCCGGATCTGAAATTTTATAAAGAATAGTCAGTTTTTTTTTCAACACTTAATTACAAAAGATAGACAATGTCAAAGCGTTCAGCTGCAAGAAATTGCACTGTTTAGATAGGGACATAGTAAGAGGCGCTTTCGTTTCTGGTTGCTTTCTCGTTTACTGGAGCAGACCCTTAATGGCAAAGCACTTGAAAGCACTTGATAGATGAGATGTGGTTATCATCTCTGGCGGGAAGTTTCTTTAGGAAGGTCTGGATAAGCGGATCACCCACTATAAAATGTACCTGAACATTACATTAGTGGAAACTATGTAGAAATAAAGTTTAAGGATATTACCTTGGCTTTATAAAATAAAATTGGCTTTATAAAAATGTGTATTTTTTTCAAAACGGTACTTACACTTCTCCGTATATTGTCTAGCTTTGTAACACTTATTTGAAGCAATAGTGTGTTAGCATATATTCCTTGAATGATTAACTATGTTATGTTTCTTTTGTTCCAGTTGGATTGGTATCCTACGCAATTTGTTGCGGGTTTCTATGTATTTGATCTTAGTGAGACCAACCTAGAGGCTTATTGTCTCAAAGGGTTTCACAACATGCTGGGTTTAAGTTCTTCTCACCGTCGGTACTGGGCTCGGCTGCCCAGTTGATTGTACCGTATCATAGATCATGAATAATAAAAAGATCTTGCATCCATACGGGGGATGTGTGCCGGAAAAAAGGTTGTCGCGAAAATAGTACATGATCGCGCCGCGAGGTAGCGCTAGGGAGAAAGCATTGGTAGCATTGGTGTTTCAA
Organism: Philaenus spumarius; assembly: GCA_018207615.1. Classification (NCBI taxonomy): domain Eukaryota; kingdom Metazoa; phylum Arthropoda; class Insecta; order Hemiptera; family Aphrophoridae; genus Philaenus; species Philaenus spumarius. The sequence continues at coordinate 1,169,869 of JAGFPH010000078.1, forward strand.
ACAGCTTCCATCGTTTCCCCAATAGATAGCGCCAAAAACGTCGAATTTCCAGTGGAACAAATATTGCATTGGATCGGAGTTCTATTAGGTTATCCAAATACAATGACCGTATCTGATACTCTTTGGTGAGTCATTTTTATAATTTTGACTTTGTTATTTGTACATGGTCAAACCGATTAGTTGGCCATCGTCATACTTAAAGAAAATAAAGTAATGAAATTACATTTTCCCATTCTACCTCCCTGTCGGCAGACATTTAAAATAATGTCCTTTATTATTTATTTTATGGTTCCATAAATCAATATAGAATCACTCCTCTGTCTGTTAGTGTCTCAGCCAATTAGATTTCCTTTTATTGTTTATCATTATTTGATTTATTAGCTATATTTGTGTAGCAATTGCATGAAAGAAATTTTTGAGAAAACTCGAGCTACAAAAATATCTAAGTCTTGAGTACCAAGCGATTTTTTTACGGTTGCTGAGAAAATAGATCTAAATTTGGCAGTACCTCAACAGTCAGTACTAAGTTACTAACTAACATTCAATAATGATAATTAAACGATTCTTAACTTTTAACAAAGATAAACCTTATCGAAATCTGTCGTTATCAAATAATTATTTAAAATTGTAGTTTTATAAGACAAATCTTTTTGAGCTGGAATTATAGCACCTGAAAGCCACGCTATAGAATATACCAACAAGTCTGTATTATTGCTCACGAAAGTAATTATTTTAAAACTTGACAGTTATTTATTTTAGTATATTGCTGTATTAATTTAATTTCAATTTAAAAATAATAACTATCATTAGTTTGTATTGTTCTTGTAAAGGAATTTTAATGATTAGGTACCTGTGAAAATTGTTTATAACTAAAACCTCCATTGCGTTTTAAGCCTATGGAATAAGAAATATTTGGAATGGAAATGTTAGGGTTTGAGGAATTGAAAGTATTGTCACCATCTGCGTCATCGGGAATGCATATCTTCATGAATTAAGGATAAACTTCAGTAGAATATCAGTAGGCTGTTTAACATAAAGCAGATTATATAGGACAGGCTACATAAATAAATCGAGAACCACACTGATCTGACACGTAATGAAGCGTATGTTCAAACATCAATTTCAAACACATGAACAAACGCTTGACCGGTTTTGTATAAATACAATTAGTTATTTATTAAGCAGATTTACTATAGAATAGTTTGTGGTACAACTACACGGAAACAATTAAAATCTCATTTATCTTCCAAAAACAGTGATCCGAAATTTAGTCGTCTTTATCAAATTTAAAATGTGATCGTATAAACATGATAAGTATAAATTATGTGCTACAGATAGAAAGGTGGAAAACGAGATGTTCTTCCCTCAATAACATATCAAACAACTTTTGAATAAAATTCTCAGGCAAAGGACAACATTGTTTTGCATTGACCTCGAACGCAAATAATTCATATTTTAATGTGGTTTAAAAAATATATTTTTTGATCAAAGACCTATTTCGCAATATTTGACAAATTTATATTGACCTCTTCTTAGAGTGTTAATTAAAAATATGTAAATATTCAAATTAAATTTTATTAAATAGTTATGAAACTGTACCACAAAAGTTTAAATCATCCGCCAGTGAATTTTTTCAAATTCGTTCAGTAGCATAATGATTTTTGAGATTAACCAGAACAAAATAGCTCAAACAAATAAGTTTGCAAATTTAATCAATAAAGTTTGCTTAAATTACATTTATTTGTTTTTTATTGATTTAAAACAGTAAATAATGTGTTCAATGAAAGAATATTTAAGAATGTATGTCGATCATATAATGTTTTAAAAAATAATTAGTTTTAGCCTGTTAAATAGTTTAGCAAGGTTAGAACATCTGAGACAAAAATAGTTAGTAAAATACCTATAATTTATGTACTTTTACCAAATATTTTGCCCATTAAAAACTAAAAATAACACATTAATCCATGTGCAGATTTTTTCGTCTAATAATAAATTAATCCCATATATTGTATACCTAAAATATAGGTTCAACAATTTGATCGTCCTTATGTGAATGGGTCGAGATGTCTTCAAAAAAATACTTTATAATTTATTTTTTATTCTGAAACATAAATTAAAAACACTTGTAAGTTTTAATCTACTAACTTATATAATTAATTTACTAGCAATATTAATAACACTGAAATAGGCAATTTAAAAACTATTTCATTTTATGAAATTATTTCTTTTTAAACTTTGGGTGCGACAGTAAGTAGTGAAACAAACTCCAATCAACATCACCAAGTTTTTATATTTATCCAAACATATAATTTCACTGTACAGAAAAGACGATGTTTACGAAGCTTCCGCGAAGTATATAATCTCTGTTTACAATAGATTGTCACTATTAGCCTACTAAATAAAGTTAAATTTATTAATTTGTCCTTTCCTTTCCGAGAAGACCTCCGTATAAGATAAGAAAGTCAGCCGTGTTTGTTCTGTTTTTTTAGTACTAATAACATTTAATTTTATCTTTACCTGTGACGTGTCTTAGATAATCTTATCTACACGCTTTAACGTAATGTTAGGCACGTAAACTGTGTATATAAAAAATTCTTTTCCTTTTCAAGTTCACATATCGTATCTTGAGAAGGTAATTGAATAAAGATCAACAATGGCTTAAAAACACAAATATTAACTATATTATACAACAAAATAGGAGCTGCAAAAAATTCTTTTATTTTTTAATTTTCTTTTGTTATTAAAAAATTAACTACACTTTCTTGTTCTAAGAATACGGTACTAAAGTTACAATCTACTCTAAAACAATAACCAAGGTAATAATAATAAATGAATTATACATTAGTGTCAGTGAAAGGATCTTTAAACTAGATAGACTAATGAATACAAGGAAACAGCAAATAACGTGAGAAATCTTAACGACAATAACACGGCTTGAGTTGGACGTATCATATAAAATGTGTTTAAGGTTCCAACTGTAGAAAATTGGATGAGCTCGTTTAACCACTGCGCCACTCAACTCTCATCTATCAAAGTATTAGCACTAGCATGGAAAAACACATTTTTATAATTTTTCCAATATAAAAAAAATATCCACAATAGTGTTCCTATATAGAAAATTGGTACCTCTAACACACCTAAATTTTCCGAAAATTTAAATATAGTTTCTTCAGAAAAAGAAGGCAAATGGTGTCTTAGTAACATTATCGGGACGATCTTAATGTAGTATCTTAAAAATAATATTAATATTCTTAAATAAAGCCTTTTAAAATCATATGATATTATCATAAAACATTTAGTACTTAGGGCACCGAACTTTAATTCTTTAAAATTTACAACAAAATACCTGAAATTATAATTATTGGAATCAATGCTGGTAAACATATATTCTACATAAAATAAATTACAATAGTAGTTTAAAATAAGATCTGTACTGAATTAGCACAAAATATTAGACAGTTACATAGCCTAAAGGTTTATTTTCGTTAATCATAATAAATATGTTTATTTTCACACATTAAAGGGAAAGTTTCAAAGTCGGGTTCAGCAACTACTAGCAAATAATAATTTATAATAATCAAAAGTCTATGTGCCTGATATTAGAATATGTTAAGGGTTCCGTACATTAGAAAAACGAAAAAACGGAACCAATTAGCACTTCTTATTTACAACTCAAACCCTGTTCAAATTGTCAAGATATAATTCTAGAACAAACTAACTTTGCCCCTTCATAACTTCAGCTTATCTATTCAACCTTGAAATTGTCTAGGAAATCCTTGTACAAGATAGATAGATGAGGATGGTGGGAAGAAATATTACAAACCGTTTATATACCTCTATTTTCATCATATTTTACCTCACGTTTCCTCTTATTTTATATTAAAGCAATTGTGTTTGATCTTTGGAAATTGTGTAGTTAAGCTTAAATGCTTTGAATATGTAATGCTTAAAGTGATCAGTGTTTGATTTTAACTATGTGCGATATAAGCGAGATTAGCCTCAGCTTTGGTTTTCATTGATTTATCTTCTCAGTATCATATTTTCTTACAATAATTCAATTCCCCGCTTATTAAATTCTAATTGATGCCTTGTTTGGATACGTATATGTATTTATACATATATAGACACAATTACTTTTATCTTATATCTCTTCTATAACCAAATAAGTTTTGCGTCTTGATTTTTAGAACTAATGGACATCATTTGATAGGTCTTGTTTCAAAACTGTATCCTTGGACATGTTCTCGTTTGCCACAAGAAAATACAGTGAATATTATTTTACTATTTAATCCATATGTGTGTATTTCTAATTTATTTTTTAATTTTACTTCAAAGGATTGAGAATATGCATACTTATTTGCTTGTGAAATTTTAAAAAAATGTATGACATTCCATTTCCTTTTTCTGATTTAAGTTTGTTCAGACTGTATATACCTTAACACAAACAGTTCCTACAATTAAGATTTAACTATCAGTCGCCCTATGCAAATAAGACTTAAACCAAACCATAGGATCAGGGAGGAGTCAAGTAAATGACATCACAGACCCGATTATATCTGCAACGAGCACATATTGTAGCGACTTAGATTCGAGAATAATTTCGAGCACACATTGGGAATGGATATGCCAGGTTTTATTACAATAGTACAATGCATTTCCTTATTGCTATTTTATGCTAATATAATTATTTATATTACTGTGTTTTCATTTATTTATTACAATCTTTTACCAGAGTCTGTGCCCATATTAATACAGTTGTAATTGTATTCACAACTATTGTATATTTAACTTAATTTTCCAACTGAAATAACAGCCCAATTTTAGGGTTCTTTGTGTATTGTCTTAATAGTAATGTCTGTCTGTAGTTTTAATATAAAATTTCATTATATACAGGGTGGACCAGCTAAAGTGTGACAATAGCTAACTTTTAAAATACGAATCGGACAAAAATGTTTAAATAGAACATCTGCCCTTAATTTTTGATACCTTTTGGCCTGTGTATACAAAATTTTCAAAATCCGCCATTTTGAACCCAATATGGCGGCCACCTTCATTTTTTTAAAATGAAACCCCCATTTTTATGATGTTTTTGGATTTTATGGGCAATTTTAAGACTTTTTTGTTCTTTACATTTTTTTTATAAACCTAACGGTTCTCATGTAAAATGAAGTCGAAGTTTCATTTTCTTACAGCTAATCACTCATAAAGGTTACAATAACCAACTTCTAAACCATGCTTCAGACAAGAAACCTTTTTTGGGGCACTTGCCTTTATTGTTGACACCTTTTGGACCATGCATAAAACATTTCAAAATAGTTAGGTCTACAATTAAAAAAAAAATTAAACATACTCTTTTTATGTTACAATACTTTATCAAAGTTGTTTTATCATGGTGTACATTCAAGCAAAATGACTTAAAATTACTCTAAAAATGTAAAAAAGAGTTTACAAGAAGTGCTTGAAATGATGTCCTTCCATTGCGATGCAACTTATCATTCTTTCATGGAAATGTTGTCGAACTCTTTGCAGCATCAGTGGTGTTACTAGCAAACAGGCCTGTCTGATTCTTTCTTTCATGTTGTCTCTTGTTGTGGGCGCAGTTTCCATGACTCGTTCCTTAAGAAATCCCCAGAGGAAGAAATCCGTCACAGTAAGATCTGGTGAGCGAGCTGGCCAGCTTACAGGTCCTCCTCGTCCTATCCATTTTTCTGGATAGAGTTGGTCCATCATAAGCCTACTGCAAACAGCGAAGTGCGCCGGGGCTCCGTCATGTTGCATCCACATGGTGTTCCTGAAATGTAGTGGTAAGTTCTCCAGAAGCTGAGGTAAGATGTTGAACAAGAAGTCAGAGTACATCGGGCCGTTCAAATGTCCTTCAAAAAAAGTGCTGACCAATTACACAATCACCAATAATGCCACACCATACATTCAGAGACCAAGGATGTTGATGGGGAACACATCCAGTGAGGATTAACTTCGGCCCAATAATGCATGTTATGGCGGTTAACTTGCCCTGTGTTGGTAAAGGTAGATTCGTCGGAGAACAATACACTGTTGAAAAACAAGGGCTCTTGTAGATGTTTTTGACGTGCCCAGTTGCAAAAAGCTTTCCGATTGTTGAAGTCATTGCCGTGCAAGTCTTGGAGCAGTAAAATGTGGTAGTCGTGAAATTTAGCGGATTTTAAAATTCTTAAAACAGAAGTTTTACTAATGCCACTTTCAGCAGAAATCTTCCGACTGCTAGATTGAGGTTGTACATTAACATATGCTAGTACATTAATGGAGTTATCTTCATTCATTACAGTTTTAGACCTTTTTTTATCAGTATGGATAGACCCACTATTAACAGTACTGTGGTATAAACTAGATTAAAAGGCAACAATGAATAATCCGGAAACAGCTGTTGCATTGTTGTGAAAAGATTACCAGCATGACTGCTTTATTTCAAAGGCGTTTAAATACAAACCACTTTAACAATACTAATTTTAGTATGTGTCCTAAATTGCTCAATTGCGTTTGAAAGCTTTAATTACATTTTATGGGAGAGTGATGGTTTGATATTTTATTGTACTAATTTGATATAAAAAAAGTTTGTTGTCTGAAGCATGGTTTAGAAGTTGGTTATTGTAACCTTTATGAGTGATTAGCTGTAAGAAAATGAAACTTCGACTTCATTTTACAGCAGAACCGTAAGGTTTATCAAAAAAATGTAAAGAACAAAACATTTTTTAAATTGCCCATAAAATCCAAAAACGTCATAAAAATGCGGGGTTTCCATTTAAAAAAATTAACTTGGCCGCCATTTTGAGTTCAAAATGGCGGATTTTGAAAATGTTGTATACACAGTCCAAAAGGTATCAAACATTAAGGGCAGATGTTCTATTTAAACATTTTTGTCCGATTCGTATTTTAAAAGTTAGCTATTGTCACACTTTAGTTGGTCCACCCTGTATAGTACCTTTTTCTATATGATTTAAATTGTACAACTTAATACAAAATACCGCCTACACATAATTGCTGCAACCATGATACGAAGTAAAGCAAAACTGTTTCAGATTATACATTTGGACATTGTAAGGATAGAGTGGCGTGACTCTCACTCATCTCTCACACTTGCTCAATTTTAATTTCTTAAAATCTGAAACAGCTACAGAACCCTACTTTGTGTTTACACAAATTACGTATACTATAAGCGTGAATATTTAATAATAATAAAGTAAATGACAGGCATGAGTTTTATCCAAGAACGTTTACAAGTTTTACAACTTGATCAAGCAGCTGAACTGCTGACGTGAGTTTGGATATTCCAAAATTAAAATTATATGTTTTAGGGATTCAACCTATTTGGGCAATTGGTCTACTGACTAAGGAGCTGAATAGCGTGTACAAACTATATTAATAGAATTTGTGCTCACCACAGCCTCTAGCTCCGGCTCATGCGCTGTTTCGTTCCACTCGCAGCAGAAACGCTAGCTTTGTGAGTTTGCACCTCGACCTTGCAGCCTTGGAGTACGGACTGTTTCGCTTTGCTATGTAAATAATTCCAGATGCTTTTATGGTATTTTACGTTTTGATCGATTTTAAAGAAACCAGACAGGCTATAAGGACGTGTAAAAAAACACGTCCTATATTTAATAATCTCCTATTAATTATTGAAATAATCTCCTATATTTATTTTTGTAGATAAAACCCAAAAAAGTTTCATTTGGTACGAAAAATCTTAAAAAAAAGAATGACTTATCAAAAAACGTGCTTCCGGTTGTTGGATATTTTTACTAACGGCTCGTCCGAGGGACTTAGAAAACCGATGTGTGTACTAAATTTGGGCCATATCAGAGAGTGCGAACACATATATATATATGTGTGTGTATAAAGTTTTTAATGACACCCAAAAACATGTTCTGGGGCCCATGATCGGTGCTCCTTTAATACTCCCGACCTTAGGTCTCACCATAAGGGTCACTGCAATAGTTCATCTTTCCTATGGAAATTGGCTAACAATCAGATCGAAACCCTGTTAGAGTAAGAGTAGCTCGCCAAGGGTTTTGGATCACCAGCCATTTTATAAAATTATAGCCTATTAGTAACAGCCAAACAATATATCATACACCCCCTATAACCATGGCTTGAAAAATTATAATTTATGGTGGGGAGTATTGTCTTATAGAACCTATAAATAAAATATACATGTTTTTTTTTTTTTCAAAACATTGATTGAATTAAACTTCTTGAGAACACATTTTTATCTAGAAATTCTGGCATAGCTAACGTTATTTTTTCAAAAGTTTCACACAGATCCTCATTTCTCTCAGGTGGTACTAGAATCGCCTTAGGCTTTTTTCCTTGGTCCCAGAATTATCTTCAAAGATTTCTCTTTTTTTCAATATCTTCATATCCTGTTGTCTGTATTTTTTCTAGGTCAACCACTATGACTATACTGAGAGTCTGTACTTCACCCGATATGAAAACGATTTCAATCTGAAGGTTTTTGTAAGATCATTCCATTTCTTAGACTTGGGTTCTTTTATAGACTGATAGTTTTTTCATTATTTTTCGGAGGTAATAATTCAGAAATAATCTCTCTAACTACATTTTAGTGAACTAAAATGTTTTAGTTTTATATAGCCTAGCAACAAAATTTACATGTGATGTAGTTATTCCAAAAATATTACAAATAAAAATTGCATGCGATCTAAACTTAAAAAACATTTAATCGCGTACAATTTGTATATAACATCCATCAATTCCTGTCATAAATTAACACGTTTAGGTAAAATGCACGTTTATAAATTTGTAAAAAAGGGTTTAAATATATTATAGTTATAATATTTAAACCTATTACTTATTAGCAATTTTTAAAATGGTCAATAGTTGATAACTGCTTCGTATATTTATCAGAAATTACAAACACTTTACACATTCCACTGATTAAAAACATAATTTTTTATAAAAACTCATTAACAAACCAATAAAACGAGCATTTAGAAAACAATACAATTTAATTGACAGTGTGTGACCATCCACTCTTGTGCTTTTTTCTAGCTGAAGGACTGATTTTTCAGGTTGGCTATGGTGGCTATGGGTAGAGACATCTTATCTATCAAGTCAAAAATATTAAGTTGAATTGAAACTGTGTTTGGTCATTCAATATTTTTCCCCCCTTTGGTCTTCTTGTAAATGGTTGTATATCTGGTATTCCTCCAAAGTATTTAATTTAGTCCCTTGTTACAGCAGTGCAGGATTTCCATGTTGGTGTTCATGTCCGTATAAGTGTGTCCGTTGGTGTGTTTGTATTTAATAAATATTTGTAAACGGACTGAGCGTTTACAGAAACAGTGCCATGGTATCACAAAATTAATTTGTTTTTAATAATCTTATGACCATGAAAAAATGTTAATGATACGGTAATCGAGTTTTCAGTTAAAAAACAAATTGTTTTGTTTATAAATTCTGAAATGTTATTTAAAACTCCGAATAATGTATACACAAAAAAAAATACATTGGCACAATCCCTTTAAAATTTGTTGATTATTAATTTTGTTTATATTGAGTTATTACATTGAAAAATAAAACAAATTTTACAAATATACAAATAAAACATTATTTTTCCTTAAAAAGGTATTTGGAAATAAATCACTAAATAATTGAACAAACAATTACAAATACATAATTATCTTAAAAACATAACATGTTGCATGGTTAATAGTTATTTAAATATTGTTAATACTCTTAGTTTCCAAACATTTCCTGTAACAACTATTGTTTGATACAAAATATTCCAAACCAGTTAGGCCTATGTACTTTTAAAAGTACGTTATACTAAAAATTCCATAACTGTTTAGTGTAAAGGAATCTCTAATAGATTTTAATGTATAGAACTCTTCTTGTTTATAGGGTATATTGTAATAAGTTATGACTTACTTTTTAGTAGTGAATTCATTTGTACTGCAATCAGCACATAGAAGATTGTAAGATTGTATCGACTACTTGGTGTCTATTTTGTATAACTATCTTTTAGAAATAAATCTCGCAATGACAGTAATAACGCGTTAACGTCAGACTCGTTTTAGTTTAGTCAACATACTCATATAATAGATCAATTTATATTTCTGTTTAGAATTGTATTTCCTTAAATTTCAAATGTTTAAAAATATATCCTGTTCTAATTCATGTTCACTTCCTTTGCTCTAATTCGTTTTTACAAATAGTTGTTTACAAGATTGAAAAGATTTTGATATAAACGTCTTTATCAAAAATGAATCAGTCCATTATATCAATAACACATTAAATATAAACTGAAACTGTTTAAATTACTGTAAATTAAAGATTCATTCAAATTTCTAACTTTTGAAGGGGATAAACCGTTCCAGAGATATAAACTATTTAGTAAAAGACAAAATGGCGAATGGGTGGTAAAAGAAGCGTTTCCAGACTTATGTTAATATGAACTTTTTCTATTAGTTTCTCCAGCAAAACAAACCCTTAAAGCTTCTTCGTGGGACAGCCTGTGTATTACTAAACAGCTTGTTAGAATATGAATTATTATTTTAGTTTAGAACAAGTAATACAATATTAAAGTATGAGAGTATTTTAGAATAGTAGAGAGTAAAAAAAGTAATAGTCATATTAAAGTAGGAAAGTGTTTTCGTATAGCAATAGAGTGAAAAGTAATATAAAATTAAAATAGTAAAGTGTTAATAGAGATAAAAGGAATATAATATTAAAGTATGAGGGTATTTTAGTATAGTAGGAGATTGAAAAAGTAATAATGACTTAAAAATAGTAACGTGTTTTAGTATAGTAATAGAGTGAAAAGTAATATAATATATAGTATGAGAGTATTTTAGTATAGTAAGAGAGTGAAAATCAATAATGATATTAATTTATTAAAGTGTTTCATTACAGTTATGGAGTAAAACGAAATATAATATTAAAGTATGAGAGTATTTTACTATTTTAGGTGATTGAAAAAGTAATAATTAAAGTATTAAAGTTATTTATTATACTATCAAAGTAAAAGTAATATAATGTTAAAGTAGGAAAGTGTTTTACTATAGTAATAGAGTGAAAAGTAATGTAATATTAAAGTGTGAGAGTATTTTAGTATAGTAGAAGATTGAAAAAGTAGTAATGATTTTAAAATAGGAAAGTGTTTTATTATACTAATAAAGTGAAAAGTAATATAATATTAAAGTAGGAAAGAGTTTTATTACAGTTCTAGAGTAAAAAGTAATATAATATTAAAGTATGAGAATATTTTACTATTTTAGGTGATAAAAGGTTATAAATGACCTACCTTATAACTAATATTGCCTACAAATTGTGTTTTACTGTATTTATTTTTGATCTTGACATCAAGTATGAATAATATACTTTTAAAAAGTTTTGATATTAAATAAAATGCTATCTATTAATTAGTTCCATAACCATTATTTACAACAATTTGTTTACTTACATTCAATTCACTGTGAAAGCCTTCTAACAAAAAATATGGTTAATAAAAGCCTATGTACCATACTATGAAAAGCTGAATGCTTATGAAAAATGGGGTGTTTAGAATTGGTTTACAGTATCCGTGTAAGTGGGCTTTCTACAAATTTTTAAACAATGAACACCATTTATGGTTTTAATAAATAAGTCCAAGAAATTAATATTTCCGTACCAACTTCCATAATGAATTGAATAGATCTATAATGAATACTGATTTTATAGAATAGTGAATTTAATAATAGCATTTTAAATTTAATTGTGCCTAGTACTTCCATCGAATACACACAACACATTAAATATCGGTCTTAAGTTGTCTGTACATTTTAGTTTTTAGTTGTCTGAACAACTATCACAACTACATTATTGTGTTTTATTTTTACCTTGTAGAATTTCACCAAGTACTGACTGTGGTCACATTAACTTAATAATATTAAAGTATGAGAGTATTTTAGTATTTTTAGTTTAATAGAGTGAAAAAGTAATAGTTTAAGTAAGGAGAGAAAAATACTGCAATAAAGTAGAACGTAACAATAATAACAATAGTTTTAAGGATGATTTAGCATTGTAACAACCAACTGTTCCTCTTTAAGTCTAATTAGCACTTATGAATTATATAAAACCATGATTTTATGCGTTTATAGGATATACTATATTTAACAGTGTCTGTGGGACTGTCAATTTTGACAAAAGGAAAACATTGCCTTTGCCACAGATATTACTTCCACTTGACAAACTTCAATGGTTTAGAATTTAGTCAAACAAATTGGTTTGGATCCTACAAACACTGGACAGATATAAACTTTTTCATTGTTTTTTTAATATTACATAAATTTAATCTAGATAAAATGATCTGAATTTAGCTAAACCATTATTTTTAATGTTTGTCATGATTCAATTTCTAAATGTACTTGTTACAAATAATAACATTTGACACTTTATTTATTTACTTTTCTTAAATAAATATCTTTACAAAAAGATTACATTTCATTTCGCCTTAACGATTTACCTCAGCTAGCTGTCAATTAAATGCCAGTAAACATTGTTTGTAAAATAATATTATTTCATAAAATTATTTGTGCTTTTACTTACAGGTGTGGTGTTATTTCCACATCAATGCATATTCAATAAGACATAAAAGGGTTTCTTATAAACAGTTTAGTTTTATGCGTTTAGGAACGTAACCCAAGGAAACGATTTTACACGGTATTCTTTACCCGAACCTCGCCCCATTTAGACCTATGATTGTGAAACACGGTGACACTTCAATTTTCCCAGCTCCGTGTTTCCTCGGTTATTTCCTTAAGTCCTCTATTTAAAGCGACCCTAACCTAACCTACACAATAGCATCTTAGACATGTCTTTAAGTTCATTGTTTACTGTATCTCAATAAAATATTCAATAGAATGTGTGAAATAAAGATATATCTGACTATTTTTAGGGTTCGAAATATAGGACTTCCAAGGTTCAGGTACTAAAAAGCCAGAAACCAATGTCATCTACTTTACAATCTTTATATTTTATACCCTGGTGGTTCAGTGGTTACTGATACTACTTTTACAATGAGGTTCGTTATAAAATCTTATTAGACTAACATATTTTACAACACTAAACAACATAATATAGTGATCCCTTAATTACTGTAAAGTTTGACACTGTAATCGTGTCAGACTCTTATCCCTATCAAATATATCCCAAGACGAAATACCCAAAATAGCTATGTCATGTAACGCAATACCTCACTTGAACGGCTTCTACTTTAATAACAACCAAAACACAAATTCTTTTAGAATGAATATTGACAATCTTGTTTTCTGACCCTTTCCATAAAAAAAGTCTATACCACCTCAGGATGAGGCACAACCAGTCGACCGTACTTATTACGAATATTGTGCGAGATTGGGGATGGGCACTCGTCGTCGGTCTTTGTTGGTGGATCATTGCTGATTGTGCCAATGTCATTATGCAAACTTTTTTAATTGAAAGAAAAACTTAAAACAAAATATTTCATACGATGTGTTTTGATCACCTGATTATTTTGATACCAAATGTGAAGAAAATCGGTTAATTGTGGGGAAAGTAAAGTAAATAATTAAATCGTATATGTGTTTTCAAAATAAATAATGTTTTATCATCATGAATACGGAAATAAATTTACATTGATTAATTATTGATGAGTTCTTTTTGGCCAAAACCCCCAAAAATCTGTTATTATTATTACCTAAACGAGAATTTTTTAGAAAGGTGCGTTTTTTTTGCATATGGAAGGGTACATTAAGGGCTACAAATAAGCTAAACTTTATCAAAATCGTTAGAGCCATTTTTGAAAAATTTAGATTTTTCTCGTTTATTGGCCATTTTTGGAGGGTAAAACCCCTTAAAAATCAAGAATTTGAAAAAAGGCAAAAAAAATCCTGGAGATATTCTAGAACTATACCTACATACCAAATTTCATCAAAATCGAACCTTTGGTATGGTCTCCAGCTCTGTACACATCCTAACAGACACACGGACAGACATCACCAAAAACACTTTTTTGGGTTCAGGGAGCACCAAAACAAATAATTAAACTAAAAATATTTTTGGGTTCAGGGAGCACCAACACAAATAATTCCACTTAACATTTTTTGGGGGTTCAGGGATCATTAAAACAGATAATTCCACTAAAAATTTTAATTCAAAAATTTGGACGAAAACAATACTTTCTCCATATACTAAGTATAGGGTGGGAAAGTAACAAAAATTAGAAAAAAAATTTAAAAACGCCTGGAGATATTCCAGAACTACACCTACATACCAAATTTCATCAAAATCGAACCTTTGGTATGGTCTCCAGCTCTGTACACATCCTAACAGACACACAGACACACGGACAGACATCACCAAAAAAACACTTTTTTGGGTTAAGGGAGTACCAAAATAAATAATTCCACCAAAAATATATTTGGGTTAATTGAGCACCAAAACAGATAATTCCACTAAAAATTCAGATTCGAAAATTTGGACAAAAACAATACTTTCTCCATATACTACGTATAGGGTGGAGAAAGTAAAAATTACTAATCCCAAAAGTGATAATGATAATGTAATACGAGTAGGCCTACTTGAATTATCGAGGAGAACAAAATAAAAATATCTTTACAACAAAGTTCAGTCAGTTAATTTCACTTGTAAAAATGAGAATCGTCAAATTTGACAAAAACAGAAATAATGTAGAGCATTACTTAAAATTTTTTTCCTAAATTCTTTGACACAAAACTACTTAGAACGTATTCAAACTCTAACTTTTGCTGAATGTCATTTTGACGGGTCATAATAGCGAGTAACTCAAGTCTGTTTTGCACCATTGAGGACCTGTGGCAGTTTTTAACAATCTTCTTTTTGGGAATGATTTTTCCCCGGTACCTCCAATGGTTGTTCATCAGTAACAAAATATATCTTCATTGCTGTTGTTGCATTGGGGAAAGTAGATTACTAACTTCAAAAGCAGAAGCTGTTATCGTTATCAATCGTTTATTATATTAAAGTAGTGTTGTTTATATCCAAAATAGCTCTCACACGTGCCCCTAGCGGCCCTCTCATGGACCACTAAAGCTTCTAGGCCCTACAGCGACTGGTTTCTTTGGTTTATGATTAATACGGCACTGGGCTTAGATTACATCCCATAGATACGGTATAAAATGTGTTTGATACTTAACATTGAGAAAACAGTTTAAATGTTTAAATCGATTCTAGATGTCAGCGTCTGAAAATTAGATTTTAGAGCGGTGTTTCAATTCCACCACAGTTCGGATGGTTCAAATCTGGTTGCTAACGTTAGCCTTTTGCACGTGTTACGGATGAGAAACACTAGAACAGATAGTTTGTTATGACAAATTTTTGTAATGACACAAAAAAAGACTAGAAAACTAAACGCATTTTGAATATTATTTCGTTTATTTACAAACATTAATAAGAATTATAAGCATTCGGCAAGCTGACATTTTATTAATTCTTTAGTAGTCAAACGTGACTACCCTGAAAAACGTAGATCAAATTTAACCGTTTCAATCCTTAAAAGGGGTTTAAGAGAATAAGTATACCACATTCAACCATATCCATGATGTATTGTTGCAATTTTAGGAATATGTTTTAGAAAACTATTATTTCTTACGCAATAGCACATTACTTATTGGTTTTGTTATAAGTGCTTTTTATTTCGTATCAAAATAAACTGCTTTTATTGTATACTAGCTGACCCGTACGGCGTTGCCCGTGGTGGTTGGTATTTTCAGTTTTTTTAACGTAATTGTATTCTTTATAAGTGTTCAGTCAGTGAGTGGTATTAGGCTTATATATATATATAGATCTTAAATAATAAAAGCACTATTTTCATAATAATAACAGATCTGAAATTATGATTTTAGTAACTTTGATCAACCCAAACCCCTCCTAAAATTTCGAATTTTTTCAAACCCTTTCTTATTGAGCACCCTAGAGGAACCTACATACCAAATTTCATTCCAATCCGTTCGGTAGTTTTGAAGAAATCGTTTTTTAATTAATTTAATCTCCCCCCAAACCCCCATAAAATTTCGAATTTTTTCAAACCCTATCTTAGTGAGCACCTATGGCCGTAGAGGAAGCTACATACTAAATTTCATTCCAATCTGTTCCGTAATTTTGGAGAAATCGTGATTTAGTCATTTTTACCCCCCAAACTCCGCTAAAATTTCCAATTTTTTAAAACCCTTTTTTAGTGAACACTTATGGCCCTAGAGGAAGCTACATACCAAATTTCATTCCAATCCGTTCGGTAGTTTTGAATAAATCGTGATTTAATAACTTTAATCCCCCCAAAATCCCCCTAAAATTTCGATTTTTTTTTAACCCTATCCTACGGATAGACAAATCAATATTAAATGTATATTAACAAAAAATATATTATATCAATAAATATATTACAATACGGTATGTATTTCTTATGGGGATTTTTAGTAATTTTGACCCCCCCCCCCAATCCCCCCTAAAATTTAGATTTTTTTAAAAACTTTTTCTTAGCGAGCACCTAGGGCCCTAGAGAAAGCTACATAATAAATTTCATTCCAATTCGTTCGGTGTTTCTTTTTAGTAACTTTGACCCCCCAAACCCCCCTAAAATCTCTAATTTTTTAAAACCCTTTCTTAGCACTCGCCTAGGGCCTTAAAGGAAGCTACATACCAAATTTCATTTAAATCCGTTCAATGGTTTTTTGTAGTAACTTTGACCCCCCAAACCTCCCCTAAAATTTGGAATTTTTTTTCAAACTTTCATAGCGAGCACCTATGGCCCTAGGGGAAGCTACATACCAAATTTCATTCCAATCCGTTCGATGGTTTTAGAGAAATCGTGATTTTGTAACTTTGACTCCCCCCCCAAAGTCCCTAAAATTTCGAATTTTGTTAAACCCTTTCTTAGCGAGCATCTATGGCCCTAGAGGAAACTACATACCAAATTTCATTCCAATCCGTTCAGTAGGTTTTGATAAATCGTGATTTAGTAACTTTGACCCCCAAAACCCCCCCTAAAATTTCGAATTTTTTGAAACCCTTTCTTAGCGAGCATCTATGGCCCTAGAGGAAACTACATACCAAATTTCATTCCAATCCTTTCGGTAGGTTTTGATAAATCGTGATTTAGTAACTTTGACCCCCCCCCCCTCCAAAACCCCCCTAAAATTTCGAATTTTCGGAAACCCTTTCTTAGTGCGCGTCTAGAGCCTATAAAGAGTATTAGTGCCAAATTTCATGTTTGTAGGCCTCGTGGGTTTGGAGAAACTGTGATGAGTCAGTGAGTCAATGAGTCAATGGTATTTGGCTTTTATAAGTATAGATAATATACAGTTTGTTTAAATATTACATATGGTTGGTTATACAAAATGTTTAAAAAATGGGGAAATTTTCAATTATTTAATAATGGTTATTAAAAACGAATCTTTAGTTTTTATCTACAAATTACTATTTTAAACAGTAGAAGTAGTGATACAAATAATTATATTATGTAAATACCTAGTATTGAAGATTTGGAGTCCGTGTTTATGATAATACACTAAGTCGAATATATACAACTTTCTTCTAACAATAAGGTTATGTGTTTTTTTTTTATTATTATTTTGTTTTTTTTATTTATTTTATACAACATGCCTGTAAAAAAATGAGTTAAGTAACAAAATATCTTTATTTTACATTATTGTCTATAAGTAGTGTGTGTCCCTACCTTCCCAGGACAAAATTGGTTTGCGTTGGTGATCTGCGAATTGATAATTACGTTTACTTAATGTCTTAATGATAAAATTTAAACTTAATGTCTGGCTTTTGGACCTTATACTTTAACATTGTGAGTTCAATACAGGTTTGTATAATTTTTTATTTGAATTAAATAAAACGTTATCTGATACAAAAACTAAACAAGTATCTTTATATTTGAAAAGATAATGTCGAGCGCCTGCAAAACAATACTCAGAGCAGTGACGCAACCCGCAACGCGCTAGCATACTGTAGCACTGTACCTCTCAAGGGAAATTTCCCTCCAACTTTTCACATTTCACTTTACTGTAGCTCCCAATAAATAACCTACTGTTCACTAATGACCACATGTTGTTGTTTTCATAGAAACAATAATTTTCAGTATGTAATGA
>JAGFPH010000078.1:1188111-1199721 GCA_018207615.1 Philaenus spumarius
ACTTTACTGTAGCTCCCAATAAATAACCTACTGTTCACTAATGACCAATCGGGAGACAATATACCTAAGACATTAAAAGTTGCATCTGAAACACCTTAGTCACTTTTAGTCGCACGTAATCTATATATATATATATATATAAGCCAAATACCACAACCACAAATCACTCACTCACTCACTGACTCATCATGAAATCTCAAAAACTACAGAACGAAATTTGGAGTAAAATTCAACTCAGAGTGAGGCGGAAGTTCAAGCCTCCCGAGGGGGAGACTTATTAGCACGGTCGACTGGTTTCCGCTCCACTCCTACCTGAATTTTAGTTTTTTGTAGTAGCGTTATGCAAACTTTTTTTATAACAAGAAAATATAAAAATAAATCACATAACGTTTTGTATTGCGGTCGTCAGTTTATTTTGATAGCAAATTTGAAGTAAATCGCCTCACTCTGAGGTGAATTTTACTATAGCTTCCTCTAAGGTGCTCACTAAGAAACGATTTAAAAAAACTCTAAATCTTATGGGGGTTTGGGGGGGTCGAAGTTACTAAATCACGATTTCTCCAAAACTACCAAACGGATTGGAACGAAATATGGTATGTAGTTTTTTCTAGAGCCATAGGTGCTAACTAAGAAAGGTTTTCAAAAAAATCGAAATTTTAGCGGGGTTTGGGTGGTCAAACCTAACTAAATCAAGATTTCTCAAAAACTACTGAACGGATTGGAACGAAATTTGGTATGTAGCTTCTTCTAGGGCCATAGGTGCTCACTAAGAAAGGGTTTTAAAAAATTCGAAATCTTAGGGGGGTTGGGGGTCAAAGTTACTAAATCAAGATTTCTCCAAAACTACCAAAAGGATTGGAACGAAATTTGCTATGTAGCTTCATCTAGGGCCGTAGGTGCTGGCTAAGAAAGGGTTTAAAAAAATCAAAATCTTAAAGGGAGTTTGGGTGGGTCAAATTTACTAAATCACGATTTATCTAAAACTACTGAACGGATTGGAATGAAATTTGATATGTAGCTTCCTCTAGGGCCATAGGTGCTCGAAAAGAAATGGTTTGAAAAAATTCGAAATTTTATTGGGTCTGGGCATCAAAGTTACTAAAAACCCCCATAAAAATACATAGTATAATATATTTATTGATATATATTTTTGGTTAATTTACATTTAACTTTGATTTCTCTATCGATAAATGCAAATCCGGATCGGGGCATCTATCTATATATTTTGCTGCCCCGATCTATAATTTATCATCATATCTAGTGAAAGATTTGTCTAAACATGGTGAAATCTCAAACAATATATACTATTTTTGAGATAGATATTAAAATTAAACAAAATATTGTACGGCTATAAGTCTTACAAAATTGTTTAAAATATTGGTCAATTGGATTTTTTATTTTGTTGCTTACACACTGATCACGATTTCTTAAAATGTATATAGCCTTGAAACAAGAAACCTGGCACAAATAACTGTACCTTGCCCCTCCCTCACTTTCACTTTCCTACTCACTGACCACAAGGCACTGGTGCATCAATTGGGCTTATCATTTTGAAGTTCTCATTCCTCTAAACCCTTCTATTCCTGATACTACCATTCCCTCTTATATTGTGGAGTATAACATTGGGGAAATTGGGCAGCTTTCAGACAATGATCTCCAAAACTCTCAGTCTCCGTCGATAGAACCGTGTTTGTCATGTGATACCGTTGAGTCAGATCATTGTTTCATTGTTCAAACCACAAAGAAAAGTGGGGAAAAACGGCGAAAACTTTTTTCTAATACTAATCGTGCTAAAGCATGTAGGGAGTCTGTCAAAAGATACAATGCAAAAAAATCCCGCCGAAAATCGCGAGGCAGTCAAACGATTCAATAAAAAAATCCTGCCGTGCATCGTGAGGCTTCCAAAAAGTACAGTCAACAAAATCCCCAGGTCAAAATGGCTGCCGTAAAAAATACAGTTCTAAAAGATGTCACATGAAGGTGCTTCCATGGTCTGAAAAATCAATGTCATGGTTTCACTACAACTGCAACACCGATTATCACAAAGACAAAACAGTTGAACTAGGTCCTATGACGACATGTAAATGGTGTACAGCTATGAAGTGGTATAAATGACATGGTTTAGAACCTACGATTCGTATCCTTATGACACACAAAATTACCATCATTTGTCGCATTTATTTCACCAAAATAATTATGCAATAGCGAAGCTAGTTGAGTATAATGAAAAGACATTTTGTTATTATCGTCTGTTAAGTCTTACAAAGAACTGGAAACATAAGAACAAAGTAAGCTATACTAAACAAAACTATAAGTAAAACGTTACTTAACACGAAAAAACTATGAAAATCCTGTAAGCAACAAACTAAAACGTAATAACAGCTAAAACTGATAACAGAGTTAAATTTAAATAAAGAACGTCAATAAAAACATTAAAAAAATTGCAAAAGAACGTTTTTACTCTTATCGTTTTGCCCCAATATTGTTGCCTATTGCACTGCATCTAAGCATTTTAGGGGAAAGTGTAAATATTGTTATTTTGCGAAGTGTGTGTACATTTTTTAAATGCATGATTTGTTTTGCACATAAAAGATATTCTACATACAAAATATAATATATTGAGTGTTAACCAACAGTCCAGTAGTACCAATTTGAACGAATATTTCCTTTCCGTCTCTTTTACCTTTCGACTTCGCTAGACTTTTCAGTTGTAGAAAACTTTTAGTGTTTAACTGTCTGTTGATTTACGTATTTTGTTGCTGACACCTCTTATACCATATACTTAACATACCTCTATATTATGATCTCTTCTATGTTGTTTAGGTGTGGTAAGTATGATATTTGTTTGACTCCATGGACTTCACACACTCCTGTGTAGAAAACACCACCACTAGTTATAATTGTACACTTTGGTGTAGATGTGATTCCAAGACTACAACTTTAACGAAACAAAATGCTGTATAAGTTAAACGAGAAAGTTTTAAATTTTAGAAAACGTAGCATTACTTGATGAAGAAATCCTATAGTTAAAACACTAAATAAATAATGTATAAAGTAATTGGTTTAGTTTCATCAACTTCTATAAAAGCGAGTACATACGTACGTACGTGAGTAACATTATAATATAACAGCTGATTTTACCCATCACCTATAATACTTAAACAAAACCTAGCGTAGATTTTACTTTGGGGTTATGTTTACAACTTCAATCAATATAAGTATTGTGAAGTTGATATTTTCTTAAAATATGAGTTAAAAAACTAAAGTAGGCTATAATAAATTATAGGATTTACTTTGAGGTTATAAAATGAATATGAATATTTATTATCAATATATCCATTTATACAATTTTAAAGAAGAGATACCCATTCGTTTAACTTCGGAAACATTCGTACATATTCGTATAGCATAAACATGTTCGATTATTAATTTTATCATTATAATATTAATAACTTGTAAATCATTTGATCTATCAATATAAAGTTAGAAATCAATTAAAAGTTAATATTTTTATCTTTATTTAGGTAGGCTATATAATAATGTATATAAGTACAATTTTTTTTTAAAATAGGCCTACAGTTTTATAATTATTATAATTGTAGGCTACACAATTACCGAGTTAAAAATCCCAGTCAGCATAGGTAGGACTAGATTAAGTCTGTTGTTTTTAAGTCTGTAAATTTTTGGGGAATGAGATATAATAGGAAATTCAATTCTCTGGGTTATTAAGGTCAAATTGGGGGTACTGAATTTTGTTTTGTTTTGTTGGATATTGTAATTAGTTAACGAATTAGTCAAAGGTTTTAGGATCAATAAGTGTAGTGCTAAATGTATAAGTTTATTATATCTAAATGTAAAGTGAATATAATTAAATGCTTGTATCTTTTCAAATTCTCTCACATAATAGTATAGTAGATAACCAATCGGGTTGTATAAGGAACATTCATTGGGTCCAGTAACACACCCATACCTTTAATTCGCGCTTTACCACCTGCCTTGATCATAAGAATTTTATATTAAAAACAAGTCACTTCAAAATTAATTTTTCATTACACTCACTGAATCGTGTTTATTAATTTAATCAAAGTATAATATATTAATATAAGTCTTACTAAAATCAAACAATAGCAAAGCATTTCGGGTCCACTAGTTTACAATAAAAATATAAAGGTTACAAACGTAAAAGACAGGAATTACAAAAGATAAAAATTCAATAACAAATATAATACATGTTTTACGGCATTTCCGAATTAATTTTAGACAAAAAATAAGTCTCGTTTTAAAGCAGAATATCTTTGTTTTAACGGACATTATCAGACATTTCTCGACATAATATGTTTTTATATTCTACTCTTTTTAGTTATCACTTTCATTTTGATTTATAAGTAATTAAACTTCTTACTTAAAAAGCGTTTTCACTGCGTTGGCGAACCATTCCACAATGGGGCGAGAAACTTGGGCCTATTCTACAAAAATACCACTAATAATTTACAATTATTGTTACGTTTGTTTTATTAATAAAGTGTTCTAAAAGCTGATTTCTCCTTTAACTGTTTAACAAACTTTAAAGTTTGCTAGTTAGGGCAGATAAGGGGAATTATTGCTAAAGTTCCAACCAAACAATTATCTATTACCAAACAAGTTAAGATTTTAAGGTTACGTATTTAGTCTTAAAGTACACTTTCAATTTTGTACCGTAGTGTATCATAAGTTTAGTTTTGTTAATAAATTGTTTTAATTTTAATGATTTATTTAGTTTTTTGTTTAATAAAAATGTATTATTTCATCAATATTATTCTATTTACCAAATTACAATGCATATTTTAATTTGTGTTATACAGACCAAAATTATTTACAATAAGAATACACATTTTTTTAATAGTCTTAAAAAAGTTATCATTATTTGAACTATGTCGTAAAATACTATAACATTTTGGTAATAGACGAGCGGCGTGAAACAGCAAAAACCGAGCTTCAATAACACTGTCATTTAATACACTTAGCAGCGATGTAAAATTATGAAACCTTCACGGATACGCAGATAAGAACCATACGATTCGTATGATGTAAAAGAAAATCCATTACAAAACCTATTTCATATTTAAAAAATCAATATTACAACAATGTACTTTAATAATGACATGAAATTTTCACACCGCTGGAAAGTGTTTTGTTTGTTGGTCAGAGACAAAGTGTTCGCGAGAAAGTTTTAGATAAAGGTTCAAATTAAATATTTTATTTGAAACATTTTTTCGTTTGACTTACGGTTTGCTCGGTAAGGATGTCTGGAGTTAGATTCCGGAGAAACTGGGGGGAAGTAGGCCTACTTGGTGTCTGGCATTTACCTTAACCACACCACAGTATTATTATTAGAATACTCGAACAAGAGACAAGTAGTCTATGACTCATTCAAGTAGTTTTTATTTCAATAATTTTATTCGAATAATTATTCAATCATTTTTGTTTATTCGAAGTTTGTGGAACTGCCTTTACAGTCCCTCCCCGCTACACCGCTAGCCCACCGAGCGCTAGCCGAGCCGAGGGCACGGTTAAAAAAATCGTACTGTACCGCACGTAGGTCCCGGTGCGTTTTCCAAAATAATTTTCGGCAAATGCGGTACATAAATGGTACCAGAGCGTGATCGATCTTTTCCTTTATAAAAATAAATGGTACCGAGCTTGTTTGTTTTACAAAAGGTGACCATTAAATATATCTAATAAAGTAAGAGCTGTTATTAATCGAGTATAGTCTTAGCCTTGAAGGTGATCGACATTGTTTGAAAGTTTTTGATTGTTACAAATATTTTTTTTCATCCAATTAATTAGCCTTATTTTTTTATTAATATTTTCTATAAAACACTTTCCTTCCATTCCATACACCAATCAGTTTTCCTAAAATTGTAAAGTAGTCTGCTGGTGCTTTAAAGCTTTCTTAACATAGTGGACTTATAAAATGGCGGATTTGACTAGATTAATTGATGTTTTAAAGAAGACTGAGCTTGCTTTCGAAGTAACAGCCAGAGGTGGCAAAATAGACACAGTAGAAAAGATGAGGTCAAGCCTTAGAACTTTGCTACAGCAAAAGGTAGAACCGAATTTGTCAAACTTGTCTGAACAGTCCTTACTAGATGAAATAACTAGAGCTAAAATTTTTCTTTGCGACTTAGCCGACGACATTGACAATCTCGATAAAACCAAATCGGTAAAAGCATTTAAAATTACAAACAGAGCTAAAGTTTTTCAAACAAAATTTTTGTTGATTGAAGAAGCAGTAAACAATTCACAGAGCGATGAACTCAAGACTGCCTTTTCTTCCCTTAAGGAGGAAATGTCTGCCGTTCCTTTTCACAGTTGTGGCGAAGTTCTAGAAAGTTTTGAACCTCCAATCGCAACCTTAGAGTTACCCTTATTGCAGGTAAATTTACCACCTTTAATTAAAACCTCTGACTTAAACAACGAGAGCAGGTTCTTGGAAATGGTTTCAGGTAGTGATCAGGCTTCTGATCCGGCTCCTCAAATCTCTAATCATACTTAATAATAATAATAATCATAGGTAATAACAAATTTACGTTTTCAGCTTCTCTATATGGCAAGTTGAACCACCCGGCCGAGAAACTCTTGGCAATAATTCCATGCACCGATGGTTTCGATTTAGATAAGCTACTTAAATTCATCAAGGTTTCTATCAGGCTATGCAAAATGTATCCCGACATAAAAACCCAAATTCTGACTGTCTTGTTGCCCTATGCGCAGGGACCTTTAAACTCATGCATTTTGAAACATAACACCTTTCAGGACTTCCATAAGGAAGCTTTAAAGCTTTACATACCGACAAAGCGCCTAAACACATTGGCGCAGGAACTCTTTTACCGTCCGCAAGGCTTTAATGAGACCCTGCACCAATTTGTTGGCGATATAAGGGAGGCCGCTCAAATTTTGCTTATTGACATGATTGAGGCAGAAGTAGTAGATGTCATTGTAGATGGGTTATTTCCTCAAGTCAGGAACTGTTTGGTGTTCGCTGAAAACCCCAAAAATTTCAACGACTTAGATAAGCTGTGCGCCCAGGTGAATAACACCTTGTTTGTTGACCAGCAAAGAGCACCTGTTGAACAAAACCAATCAAGACAGGAGCAGTCTTATGGGCCTTTTCGGTCATCAGTAATTTGTCGCTGTGGACGGAGAGGGCATATTAGTCCAAATTGTAGCAACGAACCCTCTTATGTGTCCCAACAAGCACAGTTTTCAAAAAACGGGGCAAGGAGAGGAAATTAAATCAAGTTTCCTCTTTAAAACATAACACCCAAAATTATTTTAATCACATACCCTTTTATAAATCTTTTTACAAATATTCTAGTTTAAATAATAATCCTGGTAACGTTAGTACCTTGTCTCCTGTTTGTGATTTGTGTGGCGGTGTTGGTCACTATATCTGGAGGTGTCGCTCTTTTGTTGGGCACAATGAGGGCTTTTCAAGATCTCACATTGTGCTGAATAAACCAAGGAGGACCAACATAGTGACCTTAAAATCTAGGGGAGTGACCGGTCTTATTGTACCTCTTGTAGAAATAAACTTTAGAGATTTTAAGGTCAATGCGTTACTAGATTCCGGATCTGTAAGGTGTGTAATGTCATCCGACCTTTTTAATAAAATCAAACCCTTAGGAGTCATCAAGAGTACACAAGAGGTACTCTGACTGCGTCACCGCTTCAAGTGAGAAATTGCGAATTGCCTTTGCCTGTAATCATTTTAAAATCGAGCATTGTAGTTGGACCTTCAGCTTCCTGGTAGCGCCCAAGTTATCATGCCCTTTGATATTAGGAGCCGATTTTATTGTCAAAAGCCAACTTTCCTTAAAAATTTCACAAGGCACATTTAAATTTAAATTTAACGAAAATATTTCACTACCTTTAAAAAATGTTCCAAAGGTAATAAATCCACTTGCTGGTTTACCCCCACACTGCCCAGATTTCAGTTGATCCATTAGAACATCTAAGCGAAAGCGATAAACCCTCTATTCGCAAAATAATTCAAGATTTTTCTGACGTACTCACCAAGGAGTTGGGACTCACACATCTAATAGAGTACGAAATAATTCTTAAAGACAACGTTCCCGTCAAGAGCCAACCGTATCAACTTGCTCCTCCAAAGATGGAGTTCTTACGACATCATGTCCAAGAGTTACAGCGGAAGGGAGTGGTAGAAACCAGCAAGTCTTCCTATTCATCACCGGCCTTTCTGGTTCAACATTCTGAAAAGAAACCCCGCATGGTCATAGATTACCGTAAATTAAACCAACTCATAGTCATAGAAGCAGTACCTCTGCCCAATCTACATCAGTCATTTAATTGGTTCGTGGGAGATAAATATTTTACAGTTTTCGACTTAAATTCTGCTTATCATGAAATCTCACTCTCAGAAAAATCCAAACACCTCACTAGTTTTCCCCTTGGTTGCTCTACCAGTTTACAAGAGTCCCATTTGGACTTTGTACTGGAGCCCAAGTCTTAACACTTCTCCTCGATCAAGTATTTTCAGACATTAAGTTCACATATATTTTCAACTATCTAGACGACCTAGTAGTTTATTCCAATACTTGGTACGAGCATGTATTACATCTACGCGAAGTCCTCTCTCGCTTGCGAAGAGCGCACCTGACCGTTAACCCGGATAAGGTTCGTTTTGCCGTAGGTGAGATTAGTTTCCTTGGTCACTTGGTATCTTCCCGTGGCGTGCAAATCGATCCTGAAAGGACCAAGGCCATCAGACATTTTCCAAGGCCAAAAAATCCCAAAGCCGTTTCCCGGTTTATTGGGATGGTAAATTTATTTTCCAAATTTATACCTCACTTTGCCGAGCACGCTGCACCTCTAAACCTGCTCAGACGCAAATGACAAAAATTCTCTTGGCAGGCGGAACAAGAGAAGGCTTTTGAATATCTGTGCGACGCCATCGCACAACCTCCAGTACTTAGAATGGCGAACTTCGAGAAGCCTTTTGTCCTTCAAACGGACGCAAGTTCGGTTGCTTTAGGAGCAGTTCTACTCCAAGAGATAGATGGTTGTCGCCAACCAATAGCTTACGCTTCCCGTACACTAACCCCAGCAGAGAGAAAGGCCTCTTCTGCTTATGAATCAGAATGTCTCGCGGTGGTATTTGGAGTAGAAAAATTTCGCCAGTATCTGGAGCACAGAGAGTTCCTACTAGAGACAGACAATCAAGCCCTCTCCTGGCTATTAGCACGTCCCCGACAGTTAGGCAAATTAGGTCGATGGATAGCCAAACTAACATCTTTAAAATTTACAGTTGCTCATATCAGGGGTACTCAATTATAATTGCCGATTCACTTTCCAGAATGTTTGGACCGGAGGACATCAACAATAAAACCACTTCAACCCCAGAAATCATATCACACCCAGAAGCCACATCACCTACAGATATCATATGAACTAGATTATTAACCAATTTTCCTTTAGCTTTCAACGATATCAGTACTCATCAACGAGCCGATTCAATTTTAAGTCCAATCATCAAAGACCTGAAAGCAGGACAAATATTAAATCGCTACTGCCTTAATAAAGGAACGTTGTGCCTGAAATATCATAAGGACATTCCCATAAAAATCTATCTGCTACACAGTTTAACCGATCTAGTAATAAGATATTACCATGATTCACCCGTAGGAGGACACTTAGGCCTTTTAAAAATCAAGTTCAAGGTTAGAGAGCATTTCTTCTGGCCCACTCTAAATAAGGACTTAGTTTTAAAGGTCCGCAACTGCGAAACATACGCCGTGAGCAAGCCCACTCAACGTTCTAAATTAGGATATTTAACATCCATCGTCCCTACCCATCCCATGGAGAAAATCCACATAGATTATGTCGGCAAACTGCCAAGGACAAAGAAAGGCAATACAAAGATACTGGTAGCTGTGTACCAGTTTTCAAAATTCACCTGGCTTTGCTCCGTCAGAGACTCCACTACTTCCAACACCATAAAGGCCTTAAGTCAAAACATTTTTCAGAACTTTGGGTTTCCGAAAATCCTGATCTCTGACAATGCCACCTGCTTCACATCCCACGTTTTCCGCAACTACTGTTTTTCACACGGAATTAAACACGCCACTTTGTCTCCCTACCATCCACAACCTAATAATGCGGAACATGTGAACGGAAACCTCAAGTCAGCACTAATTGCCTACCATTCTAATAATCAAACAACTTAGGACGATTCATTATCGAGGCTTCAACTCGCTTTTAATTTTTCTCAACATGAAACCCTTCAAACATCACCTTTTAAAATCCTATTCAATTTCATGCCCAACACTCCGTTCAGCTTAACCTGGAACATCGAAAATCTACTGCCCAGGCAAAATACTAATCCTTCAGATATCTGGCGTCAAGCCAAGCACAATATCCTACGTGCACATCTAAAGTCTGAGCGTGTCTACAACAAGAACCGTAGACCACATACATTCAAGATTGGTGACCTTGTATGGTGTAAGGCGCACAATCTCAGTTCAGCTGCCGATAAAAGGACCGCTAAATTGATGCCCAGGTGGTCAGGTCCTTTTCAAATTATTGACTTCATAACCCCCGTCACAGTCGCCCTTTCTTTCCCGAAATCAAAAAACTTCATTAAAAAGGCCCATGTGGAACAGTTGAAACCTCACTTTTCCTCTATAGAAGAACCAACTAGTCATTTTTCTAACTTCCATTTCTCTAATGCTACCAAAGCAGTTAGAAACAGATATCCAACCTGAAGGGTGATACTTCAGCCAGAATCTTTATCTGTTTTCTTGACATTCAAAATTAAATGTCAAAAGATGTAATCAAAATTGCATTACAAGACTTGTAAATCTAACAAGTAAACCGGACTCGATATACGAAACCCAGAGACTGATCACCTCTGAAGTTTCAACCAAAATAAATTATAAAATCATCTAGCGCTAGATGTCATGCCAGACATGTAAAATCAGTCCTCTCTTGAAGTTAAATTCTAACGCGTGGAATTTCCTTGACCTCAGAGATCTAAATGTATTGAAATGAAAAAGGGCACAGTGAGTCCATGTCAGTGTTGTTTAAAGTAGTAATGTTGTTGTGTTTCTCTTGTTTTGGGTGATGGTATGTTGACCAAGGTTGTTTGTGTTAAAGTATTTTAGTCTTAAGTTTATATTTGGGTTTGAGTACCTGGTCAGAAGTCAAACCCACTGTATATACAACAATATATATATATATATATATATATTTTTCTTCACCATGACTCCGTCTTAAGGAGGGGGGAGAGATGTGACGTTCATAAGCAAACTACCTTTCCTACCCTTCAAACTTTCGTACACCTGAGTAAGGCGAAATTGAATAATCATTGCTCCTACCAGTCTAACCTGTAATCTTAGCTACCTGAGAGAGCTGGCGTCTCCCTTATTGCTATTCCGTACTCTGAACTCTTCCTCTGTACAGAAAAGATAAGATTTCGCAAATTTTTTTGAGTTACAAGCAGTTAGCGATAGGTTAGTTAACTTCGCATCTTTTGGTTAGAACTTCTTAAAAGAAAACCAATGTATTTTTTTGGAATGCCGAAGTATTTACAAAGTTGCTAAACATCGTGTT
>JAGFPH010000079.1:10898-21608 GCA_018207615.1 Philaenus spumarius
TAGCAAAAAAAAAAAAAAATAACATAATTACGCATAATTTTTTTTTTCTTATTCTCTAAAACAACCCATTAGGTAACTTAAAGTTTACAGTTAAATCCAATAACTTATTAAAGTTTTTCATGAAAATATGTTTATGGAAAAAAAGGAGGTTCTACGTAATTTATAAAATAATACAAATACACAAATTCAGTAAGATTTATAAAAAAAAACAACACATTACTACTTTTGAAAGTAGCAGAAGACATCATAATATTAAATAAGTTCTTTAACCTCTAATGCTTGGTGAAAAAGAAATCCTTGTTATTGGTGGTAATCGTATGTAATGTAAAATGTTAAAGTATTAAACTAGCTATTCGAATTTAATAAAAAAAGTTATATATAGTTGAAAAATACAAAAATAAATTTACATTCATTGATAATAATTAATAAAATGTTGTAAGAAAATAACAACAAAAACTACAATACATTTTGAAGACCAGTAGTAGATACATAACCGATTTTTAAGAATACAAAAACATAATACAAATAAATGATATTTCATGCAACACAAAATTAAGTGAGAATAAAATTGTTTTAATATTATTTTGATAAAATTAGACATTGATTGAAAAGTAGTTATTGGGGTAAACACGAATAGCCTAAATTAAGATTTTTAAATAAATAACAAAAAATAACTAATAATAATAATTAATAATATTAAATAGATTTCAAAAGAACTTAATGGAATAAAACTAACAGGCCAGACGCGTTAGATGTAAAGGTTCGTTGTGATTGAGCGACTGGTGCGATCATCGCTCTGCGATAATAGCGGGCGCCTGCTTTGCATTGTTCAAAATGGTCTTGTTGTCTTGTTATGAACGGGCAACTGGTAGAATAATCGCTTCAATAACAACAGTCTGACGGCGATCATCGCTCCGTGATTATCTTCCAACGATAATCGCAGAGCTATGAGCTCACTAGTCGCTTCAATCACAACATTAATCCGATAGCAAATGGAAGTCAAAACGGACGTACCAGGTCAAATTTCATCGAACAAGATATCACTGAACAAAATCATGAGATGTCACAAAAATTTTCAAATGTGATCTTTCAAAATTTCAAATAGTCCAATCAAAGAAAAAACGAACACATCTACGAAGAAGCAAGAAAACTCCAAAATAAAATAAAAAACGAAAACAAACACTGAAATGGAGAGCAAAGAGAGATAAGAAGTGGCTTCAAGAGCTTACGGATGGACAGCCAAATCACAAATCAAACTATTAATTACATACTGTAATGTCGAAGACAACCAAATAATAGCACATTTAATACAGGGTTTAAGACATGAAATTTGCGAACATATAATAAAAATGGAGAATAGAACAGACCAAAGAATTTAAGAAAAATTGATAAACTTTTTCAAAAAAAAACCTAAATCACCAAAAAAATACTTAAGAATCACGGAAAACCACAATAGCACTGGAATTAGACAATTTGAAACCATTGAAGCCATGACAGAGCAACTTACAGAAATTGTACACACATTAGGGTTAAATATACAACTGAAAGGTTATAAAACAAACACATTTCAAAAAAACGGTACCAAAACTGGCACATAGGCTACTTTCTCACAAACATATTAAAGTATTAAACAGATTCACAGTGACTTCACTTTTGTAGGAGGGGTAGGAGAGGTGATTTTAAACTAGGAGATTAACTAATAAATATTATTATTATTAGCTAGAGATAAAACTATTCGATCGATTTCAAACAAATTTGCACCAAACACGTCAACTAGGCCTGTATAGATGCACAAAAAAAGGTTTTGACAAATTTTGAAAAACAACCCCCTTTTTGGCCAAAAAACCTCTAAAAATCAGTTATTATTATTATTATTATTAGCTAAACAAGAATTTTTAGAAAGATACGGTTTTCTGCATGTGGTAGAGTATATTAAGGGCTGCAAATAAGCCAAATTTGATCAAAATCGTTAGAGCCGTTTTTTTTATAAAAAGAAATAATACACTAACTGATTTTTTGGGGGGTTTTTGGCCAAAAAGTGATTGTTTTTCAAAATTGTTCAAACCCGTTTTTCGTGCATCTATACAGGCCTACTTGACATGTCTGGTGCAAATTTGTTTGAAATCGATCGAATAGTTTTCGCTCTAGCTTTGTATACACACAGACAGACATTTTGTAAAAAACACTTTTTTTTACTCAAGGGTCAAAAAATGAATATAAGACCAACAATGTTCAAAACAATGTAGGACAAAACTTCACAATATGTAAAATAAATAAATAATAATACACCGAACAGATTTTTCTTCCGAAAATACAACTGCAATATGTGTAAAATGGACAACCATACAAATGAAGAAAGTGATTTCAATCCAAAAAGAAAAAAGCAATACATAAGTCAATAAAACTGTTTTGTATTCAAAATTAGTTAAAAAAAGTGAATAGTAATACTACTTTCAATGGATTTTTTTATGATCTGAACAGAAGTTTTTTTCTTTGATTAGACGACAAGACAAACATGTTCACTCACTTCCGCTCATTTAAAAATTATGAATTTGTTATCGTTTTAAAGCTAACTAAACGTAGTTTATAACGATGTAAATTTGATATTGAAGTTAGAAAATAGTTAACCTTTAACCCTATTTGAATTTAGACGAATATTTCTAATAATATGCAAATTATTTCCAATAATAACTTTTTCTACACTATATTTATGTGTAGTGGGAAAGGTTTTACTATTTATTTCACGTCATTTTCGAAATCACCAATCTAAAGAGCATAAAATGAAGGTAATTCGGTATAGTAAATTTCATATTTGTATCGTTAAACTCTTACATGTTGGAAAGCACGTTTGTTGATGATTTATGCGCAAACGCAGTTTGGACGAAAGGCTGTATTTTTTATTCGAGCCGTGACGTCATCTGATGAATGAGCTGAACCCGTCCAAAACTCGTCTTTCTGAGTAGCATCCCTTATATTATCTACTTACACCATTTTACACCATGGTTTTGGGACTGTTGTGAGGGGGAAGGCAGTTGTTTGCAGAATGACCTTGGCAGGCTCTCAACTTAATGCTGTAAATGTCTATAATATGTTTATACTTTGTTTACACCACACGCGGCACCCTCTATCGGCTCGTCTCTACACTGCACTACAAGCAGTAGTAGTCGAATTGCCTGGCTGTCAATAATACGGCACTTTCACACGAATAATTGTAGATTTTTAACACATAGAAACAACAGATTATCTCCTATTTTTTGGGGGGAATCGTCAAATCTTCATATTTTATATTGATTTTAATCAGGAACATATGAAAATTCCCCCCCCAACCTTTGAAAAACCCCCCAAAAATTTATTCCCCCCCCAAAAATTCTGATGGCGCAACTTGCGCCATCAAACCATGCTGTGGGCACCCCTGCGTTCTAGTATGTAAGCTTGCATCCATTATTTAAATCAATAAAAGGTACTGTTTTTACAATTTGAAACCCAACCTAAAATGATACAACTACAAATAAGAATAGGAGGAACCCAGTAATATAATAATAAAGCTGAGATACAACATACTAAATACAAACATTTAAAGTTTCCTTGACATCTCAGCTCTAGTGTTTTATAGTTCAGGGCTCCTCCTTATTCAAATGATGTAACAGTTCTCATTTAAATTGTTTTATTTATTTAAAAAAAAACGTATAAAATAATACAAAATTTCAGTTATTCAATTATACACTTGTGGTATATTTTAAATCTTCAGTAAAGCCCGAATTCATTGTTAAGTCCGTATTGGTTTTAACTGCACTAAAAATTATGGCCTCAAAACACTTACTTCATGGCCGCCATTGTCGTTTCACTGGAACTTTAAAAAATTTGGTGATCTACCAGGAACGTGCGGCCCAACAGGCACCGGGTACCGGGCAGGCAACAGACAAAATAATTCAATCATGCTTCTGAACCGCTGACGTGAGTTGAGCGAATTTCTAAAATTAAGTTTATATGATTTAAAGTATCAACTATTAGGGAAATTGGTCTATTCGCGAAGGCGCTGAATAGCTGCCACCGCATACGAAATAATATACATTATTAGTAAAATTTGTTTCCACCTCAGCCTCCAGACCGGCTCAAGCGTTGTTTCGGTCCTCTCGCAGCAAAAAACTCACTTTGCGAGTTTGCACCTCTACCTTGTGACCTCTGATTGTGTATTGCTTCGCTTCGCTCGCTCTGTAACCCAGCCGTCGGCCTCGTATCGGAAGCTGACCCTATGCTAAAATAACCCACGTGGATCTGTGTAGCATTGTAGTTAGAATCGGCTGTTTACTCTATAAAAATGTTAAACGTTTATTATAGGCTACAAACGCCATTTATTCCAATATAGAGGCATTGGCAGTTGCAATTATTGTGCAAATAGACTTTATCATAAAAACTAACAAGAAATGTTATATAACTATTATATTTTGTAGTTCATATCTGTATTAGTTTTGTTCGTAATACTTTTAAACAGATTATTTCTATAAGTACTTTTTAATTTTTTTTTACTACTACTATTCCTTAAATCTGTGTAAAGTTTAAATACGTAATATGTCAAAATTATCTGATTATCTTAAAATAGTAATTAGTACCGGTATTCAGAAAATATGCCTGACTAAGAAATGAATAAGTTCCCATGTATTCAATAATAGTTATTAGTCAAGGATAATCCTGTGGCTTCTATTTTCTTTTCATGGTGCATTTCGGGACTTTTGTCTCATCAACAGATCTTCACTCATTAGAGATCGTCAAACGCAGTCTTCCTTCGTGATTTTAGTGTTGTCATTGTTTTAATGTTTGACGACTATGATACATTCTAACTTAATAACAAATTTAGAGCATAAGTCGCGTAAGCTTAATGGTTGTTTAATGTAAGCAATTTTAGAATCAAAATCAGATCTCTGTTATCTTGTATAATTTCTTAGCTACCTTAGAAAAGTAAATGAAGAATTATGGACAACATTGAATGCACAATGAAATTAACCCCATATTTAAGAAGAATCGTCCAACACAACTTTTCAGTTTTGTTGATACCGATTTGGCCTATCATTTCGGAGAATTTAAATATATTTCTAACCTTTTTATTTAAGCATTATGTTCAGCAGCCATGGTCATAAAAAACCAGGTGCTCATAAACCTTTTTGCTTTATCACCAACAAAAGCTGAGTACATTTCAGAAGCTTGTTCAACCAACCTGTACAACTGTTTGAAGATAATCAATCAGCTGTAAGAGTTTCGGATTAAGATGATAATAAACGTCTAAACATGTTAATGTTCGTCACCGTTATATTAAATAAACGGTACCAGGAACTGGCACATACTTTCTCACAAACATATTTAAATTATTAAACAGATTTACTGTGACTTCATAATTGTAGGTGGGGTAGGAGAGATGATTTAAAGTAGGAGATTAACTAATAAATATTATTATTATTATCTAGAGAGAAAACTATTCAATCGATTTCGAACAAATTTGCACCAAACACGTAAATTAGGGCTGTATAGATGCATGAAAAAAGTTTTTGAAAAATTTTGAAAAACAACCCCCTTTATGGCCAAAAAACCCTCCAAAATTAGTTATTATTATTATTAGCTAAACGAGAATTTTTAGAAAGATGCAGTTTTTTGCATATGGTAGGGTACATTAAGGGCTACAAATAAGCCAAATTTTATCAAAATCGTTAGAGCCGTTTTTTTACAAAAAAATAATAACTGATTTTTTGGGGTTTTTTTTTTGCCAAAAAGGGGGTTATTTTTCAAAAACTTTCAAAACCGTTTTCGTGCATCTATACAGGCGTACTGGACATGTCTGGTGCCAATTTGGTTGAAATCGATCGAATAGTGTTCTCTCTAGCTTTGTATACTGTTACCATCCAAAAGGCGAAACAAAGTGGAAACCGTACTGAGACTAAATTATGGATGGTACATACATAAAGTTTATAAAAAAAAAGATTTACCAGACACAAGTCTTACCTTAATAGCGAAGTCGAGATATCTGAAATGTTCCTTGACAGGTTATTGGATAAATACTATCGTGAGCAATTAAGTTAGTCGTCGGGCAAATTAAAACATTAGAATTATTGTCTGAGGCGACAGTAACGGGAGGCGCGATTGAAGCGGCTGCTTGGTCAGTAAAATTTACATGAGGTTCTAAATTTTGTTTAACATAAGAAAATTTGGATTTGAGATTTTTAAAATCCTCTAATAAACAATTTAATTCCACATTACTTTCAGTGGTGTCGAGATTTAAATTATTTAAGGCTGTTAAAAGAAAACTCAGTCTTTGTTCAAACAGGTGGAATCTGACTGTTAATCTATTTAATTTAGAAAGCTGACTTGAATCTAGACTATCAAGTTCGTCACTTAGATCGTCAAAAGCAAACTTGGTATATTCCAATTGTTCAGCCAGATTTTCCTGTCTGATTTATTCAGCGAGCTGTTCCGAGCCAGCCTGGAGCAGGTTTCTCAGAGTGACTCGCATAACTCTGACCGTCGCGAGCACGCCCCCTCGCGATACCACCTCAAACACCAGTTCAGACTTTCTGAGATAATCAATTAATTTATTTAAGTCCATAGTGAATGGATTATGCAAAAAAGGTAGAAAAGAAAAAAAAAGAAAGAAAAAAAATTTTTACTTTATGATCAAAATCAACCTGAGTTAAGAAGGAAGTTTTTTTTTGTTAAGTTTTGTAGTTTTTTTTTTATTTTTGAGAATTTATTTGAACAGATTTTTTGTTTTCCTTTATAACTCAAGCTAAGTTCAATTAAAGAAAGGCCAGATCAAGTTTTATTTAAGTAGAAAATACGAAATAAAAATAAAAAAAATATAGAAATCCCAAACGTAAGTCAAACAAGCAAGAGGGTTTTATGTAAAAATTTTATGTTTTTTTTTTGTGTTTTTATTTTTGTTTATATATGTAAAAAAAAGTTTATTTTGTTTTCCCGCTTGTCTAAGTTAACGTTAAGAAATAACCCAAAGAGAAAAAGGAAAAAAAAACAATGAAAAGTTCTATCAAAATTGTGAGTATGTTTTTGAGAAAAGTATGAATGTTTGTTTCGACGAAAAACAGATAAGTCGCTGCGCCCGACGTTGAATTTATTTTATTTAAGATTAATTTCTGCGTGATCACGGTTAAAAAATAACCACCAGCCTGCTACCAGAATATGTTACCATCCAAAAGGCGAAACAAAGTGGAAACCGTACTGAGACTAAATTATGGATGGTACATACATAAAGTTTATAAAAAAAAGATTTACCAGACACAAGTCTTACCTTAATAGCGAAGTCGAGATATCTGAAATGTTCCTTGACAAGTTATTGGATAAATACAATTAATGTACACATATTATAACAATAAACTTTAGTTTATTAAGAAAAATTTATACGCCCTTAGTTATAATAAAAGAATGGAATGATATACGCCCCAAAAAAAATATGCTAACAGATGTTTTATTCAATTCCCTCCCTTACAAAAAAATTAAAGAAAAACCCACCCTGTATTTAATTAAATTATTTGAATTTTGACTTAGTTAAACAAAGAATAAAGAAAATTTGCTTATGGCATACATGGTCTTAAACATTAGTTTACACAATAGTACTTACAAAATAATTTGGTATATTTTAAGTTGGCCAACGTTTATTTAAATATATATATATATATATATATATGCGCATTGTATATAATAAAAAAAACTGCACTTCCAAAAGTATAAACAAAATAAAATAATATAAAATTTTGTACTTAAAGTATTACTGTAATTATGACGTCATTATTTTTATAAAAGGAAATTTTGATTTCTGACCCTTGGGGTCCGTAGTGTTAAAAAAATAGGTATCTCACAGCCCTTATTATTTAATAAATAACATATATATATTACAGAAACATACTATTTTAATTACATAAAAATGTTTAATAGCCTTTTATATTTTGGAAAGTCACTAAGTTTTGCTAGCTTATTATAAGTTCATACTTATTAAAATAGCCTTTTCATTTTTATTTTTATAATAAGTTGTTAATTAAACGATCGCACTTTTTCTATGAAACAGCGTAGAAGTAAGCTGTGGCAGCGAAGGTGAAGTCACATTTAATTATGGCTGCATATTCTTTTGGAAGTTGAACTTAAACCAGGAACTTAAACCAGATTGCTCTAAAGGACCAGAACATAATATAGGCATTAGTTGTTTTATATATAGCCAAAAGTAAAATATTATGTTAGAATAAAATTACAGCACGTTTACAGCAGCCATGCTGTAATTAGTCCTGTTGTAAACTGTCTTAACGTGTCAATTTGATCTAATATGACTTTATAATTTATAAGTTTCACTAGTAATTAAAAGATCAATCGTTAATTGGTACAGAGTTACACTTTGGCTCTGGCAATCTAAAAGAAATATACAGTTTTTAATTAACTGGCTGAATAAAACTTGGTACAGGAAATCTTTACAGCATAGTTTATAAATTATAGTTGACTTTACATGAACTCACTTTAGTTTAAATTGTCTATTTTCAAGGCTAATTATTTAAAATACTGTTCAGGCTTTACAAAAATATCAAAATTGATGGGGTTAATTAAAATTATAAATTGTCTTTCGCAAAACACAATAGGTTACACGCAACAAAAAGTAACTAATATTAACAACATTTGAAATTATGGAAATATTCAGATATCCGCGGACTACATGCTACATATTAAATAAAATTAGTTAAATTACCTGGTGTACAACTTATTAAGGCATGAGGTAAAGAAAACACACTACATGATGTGGAAACGCAAAAGAAAAACTTTAGCTTCTACTCGGCATAGTAGACAAAGCTGATATGATAAGCAAAATGGCGAAGGTTGCTCTGGACTCCAACCTCGTGGTTCTCAACGGGTCCAGTTAGTGCTGCCGGTGTGTGTGTAAACGGTTTACTACAACCCCTGCAGGCGACCGTGTATGTAAACCCCAATGTATAGCAGTAGGAAAAGAAAAAAAAATTTCGGGCAAAAAGGTGTAAACGTTACAATACATACAGACAGACATTTTGTAAAAACCACTTTCTTGTGACTCAGGGGGTCCCAAAACGGATATTTCCACAAAAATCTCAACATCGATTTTTTTGCGATCACTATACTTTCTCTATACTATAGTATAGTGAGAAAGTAAAAAGGACAAAGTAGGGAATAAATTAACTAGGTGTAAATCAGTTGATCAGCACATATTTTTTACAAAAACTTTGAGTAGACCATTTTTTGAAAAATTCAGATATTTTTGCTAACAGTCGGAAGGGTTGTTAATTTTTTCTATTCATATTAGTATAGTATCATACAATATGTTGGAGTCAAAATTAAGTTTTTCATTCTTCCTCTACTTTAGCCTTACCAAAATGGTTGTTTATGACAAAGTGTCCATACTATAAGGAAACCATCTAGGAAAGAACTTGCTACCCGTCTATTTCTACCGTTAAGGCACACTTGGTTAATTTACACTGGTTTTTTTTTTTAATGATTTAGTATACATAGAGTAGATTTTGTGTATAAACATCTGAAAATGAGTTACAACTCCAACTTCGTCAACAGTATCAGTTAAAGCTAGTTCTAGCATATGGTTCATACAATGCCAGGCAATAATCCCTGGGTACATTTTAAGCAAATTTTCTGCAATTCCCGTTTTTTCCAGCACGAGACTCACAAATAAAATCAAGTTCTCCTTAGAGTAATTGTGATAAAACCCATGATTTTTTTAAACAACTCAGTAAATTTCCTACGACGATTTCAAATGTTGGTTTGCTCAGTTTGATTAAGTCTAAAAACAAAAAACAAAACCTGCGGTAGAAACTCTTGGCTGAATTTCCATTTTCAAAAGACGATTAAAGTGGATTTTGAGTTTAAAGTAGTTGGCTCATAAGAACTGAAATTTTCCTCATTTGAAACATGATCAATAATTTCTGTGGCCATATACCTAGATGTAACCCAACTACAATATCATTTCCATTATTATTTTAGTTCTAAAAGATCGAAATGGTCTGGGTAGGACCTATTATTCTTGGCTAAATAATTAGCTATTGTCTTTTTTTTGTCATGTCCATAGACTTACAGTACAGTCTCGCTAATCCGGACTTGACGGGACCGGACCCTGTCCGGATTAATGAAAGTCCGGATTAGACGGAAAAAGCATAAAAAATACATGAAATGTATACCGTTTGTGTTTTTAGTGAGAAAACGTATTAAAATTAGTGTTTTGGTAATACAGTATACAGTAATATCAGCGACCACAGAATTAAATAGACTGGTCAAGTTGAACGCAAGAGTGAAGCCAGTTTTAGAGTCAAATACTCAAACAATATGACAGATGCAAGTAGCGAGCCGCTGGCCGGCCGCAAGTACATGTTGCCACATTACCCGCGAAACGAAGCTCGTGTTCTAACTGTTGTATGATAGAAACTACAATAGCCAATTTTTTCAAAAAATACTTTTCAGAAAATGTAGCTTTTCAGAAAATGTAGCTTTTCAGCTACATTTCTCTCGCTTGTATGACGCACCTACCCTAAAAACAAAACAATTTCTCGCAATGCAACTTTTTGATGTCACGAATTAAAAAGTATAAAAAGTTTGGACTTTATTCGATTTTTAAAGTGCCAAACCATTTTTATTTTAAAATTGTAAACACACCAATAGCATCCCACACTATTAAACTGTAAGGTTGTCAAA
>JAGFPH010000079.1:22008-100108 GCA_018207615.1 Philaenus spumarius
AGGTAAGACGCAAGTTTGCATGAGCTAAGTTTCTTATAGTTAAAATCAAGCCATGGAAAAGCTTCTTTTTTGCCGAATAGATGAAATGGTCATTGTTACATGACAAAAAAAAGATTACAGAAGATGC
This sequence comes from Philaenus spumarius, assembly GCA_018207615.1. Taxonomy (NCBI): domain Eukaryota; kingdom Metazoa; phylum Arthropoda; class Insecta; order Hemiptera; family Aphrophoridae; genus Philaenus; species Philaenus spumarius. The sequence goes on from JAGFPH010000079.1 coordinate 22,136, forward strand.
TAAGTTCTTTAGTTAATATAAATCAATTTTCTGAATAGCAACTACCAAAAGTTATATTTGTTTTTTTTTCTTCAATGTATGGTATGGCAAAATTGGATTCCTTTGTTATGTTATACAAATAGATTACTAAGCTTTTGGTTTTTTAAACTGTTTTTATCTTAAAATATATACTGGGTGTCGCAATAAAAAATGACACTTTTTAAACAGCTGTTTCTCAGTACAAGCTAGGATTGCATGAAATGAATATTTAAATCATTCTTTGACCAGGCACAAACTGATATACTGGGTGGCCCAATAAACCTGACACTGTTTCTCAGCTGTTATTTTGTTTAGACTGTTGATTGTTGCATCAATTAAGAACACAGCTAATGCCATTTCAGTAAACATGGAGCAGTGGACAGTTCAACATCGTGCTTTTGTTATCGAAGCTTTTTTTTAAAATAATGAGTCTGTGACTGCTAAGCAACGGTTATTTCGTAACGATTTCTATGTTCCTCGTCATGGTGCTGTTCCTTGTAGGAATACTATTAAAAGGTGGATAAACAATTTCAGAATTACATCATCTACATTAAAAGTAAAACCAACTGGTAGGCCTAGATCTGTACGTACTCCAGACAATGTTGAAAATGTGCGTGTATCTGTTCTGCAATGCCTAAATCGATCAATCCGGAAACAATCTGCCGCATTAGGAGTTTCAAAGACAAATTTTACATCTTGATTTGAATTTTCATCCCTACAAGTTAGCAGTTACACAAAAACTCAATCATGTTGATCCTGAATTACGTCTTATTTTTTGTGAAAGATTATTGCACCTAATTAATCATAAAAACGTTTTGCAACGACTAACAATGTCTGACAAAGCTCATTTTGAGCTAAATTGTAGAGTAAACAAGCAAAATTGTCATTACTGGTCAAGAGAGAACCTAGGGAAATCCATCAACGAATTCTGCATAGTGAAAAAGTGACTGTATGGTGTGGTGTTGCAAGTTTTGGAGTAATCGGGCCTTATTTTTTTGAAAATGAAAACGGTGAAAGAATTACTGTGGATACTTTATGGTACGTTCAAAATGATTCAGAACTTTTTAGTTCCACAATTCCATAAGTTTGGAATAGAAATGACCTCATTGTGGTACCAGCAAGATGGAGCTACTGCGCACATAGCAGATGTGTCAATGACTGCTCCCGGGGCAACTCATGTGTTGGTGATGTCACATGGCCTTCCCTGTTGCCGGATGTAATTTTGCTTGTGATTTTTGGTTGTTGGGCTACCTTAAGAGCAAAGTTTTTGTTACAAAACCTCACACAATTGCCGATTTAAAGAACTACATAAGAAATGAAGTACCAATGTCCGTGGTACGTCGAGTAATTGCAAATTTTCAGAAAAGATTAGAAACATGTGTGGATGTTGGTGGAGAACACCTTAATGATGTAATATTCCATAAATGAAAATGGCAAACTATGTTCATATTCTAACTATTTGAATAAATTGTAAATGTTATTTCCTATAATGTTTTTTTATTTTGAAAACCGTTAGGTTTCATTGCACCATCCTTTATATATGTATATAAATAAAACAAAACTTAGTTTTTAATGAAAATATGTCTATGCCTTTGAGATAATTAATATTTAAGTAATTTCTTTAATGAAATTGGTAGCCTACTTAACAACTGAATCTATTACAAAATCCAATTGATATGGTAAATTCCATCATTTCTCAAATTTTAACGGGCGGGGCGTCCTTAACGAAAGAAGATATTCAAAATTAGCTACCATCAAACTTTTTATTAAATTGGAGTTGAAAATAAGGTTATAACACAACCACTGTATCTTGAAAAAAATTATTTAAATTCAAGAAGGCACACACAAATCTTTATCATGTCCATAAATAGTATTTTTACATAGTAAATGGCTGATGAAATTGAAAATATTACTATTTTGTGAAATGATTACTAGTTCCTAAAGTTTTCTAAGATCCAGAATATATTTCTAAAACTGCCTCAAATTTAGTTATTTAATCAAATTTAATTTAGTCCTTACTTTCTTTAAAAAGTGTAATACTAGGAAATACACTTTTTCTTTTGTTTAACCCTCCAATGATTTCTTTTGTTTAAAATTGCTTCTTACAGCATATTTTACGGTTTTCCCAGCATTTTATTAAAAATTTTTAACAAAAATATATATTTATGTTTAAATAAACACTGTGAACTATTATTTTGTTGAGAAAATAACAAAGAATAAAAAAATAAAGTGAGAAATCACTTACCAAGTAGCTGTAGATGTAAATCCTCAGAAATCAGAAGTAAAAAATCAAATCTTGATTGTCTACTGCACTTTTTACCTTCATAAAATAAAATCATACATGCAACACAAATTCCAAAATTTATTTTCAAAATTTTAACTGATATAAGTATTTTAAAAACTTATAATAAATTAGTAGTACAAACAAAAAATCTATGCCACGCAAAAAATAATCATCCACTCGGAAAAACCATGCAGATCTAGAACAATTAATTCATTGAAAGAACAGAATAACTGTGATGTTTCCATTGATATCCAATACAATTGTTTTCGTATCAGTGTCTAATGCATCTGCATTGAGAACAAATATTTTTGAGTGTGATAATTGCGTTTATTCGTCCTCAAATAGAGACTTAATTGTTATTTGTTACTGCAATAAATGAGACTTGAACACATGAGTTTTTAAGAAATAAAACAGCAGTTTAACTGATGAACTAGGTTTATTGCAAATTTATTATTAATTACAACTGATGTGATATACAAATAAACAGTCCTTCCCATTTTATAAAAATAAAATTTTATCGTACAAAATATTCTGTAGATATCTCAATTTAGAATAACTCTTTGAAAATGTCAAAATATACTCCTTAACCTATTTGTAAAATAATTTTTCACATTTATTTGAATATATATGTGTATATATAAATATATGATATAATTATATGTTTTCATTATTTTTTATTTGGTGTTCTTGGGTAATAATTATTTATTCTATACATGGACAAATCACCTTTCTGATTAACAATCTTATAAACAACAGTTCTTAAAACTATATTTATTTATTGTTGATTTTAGATAAATTTTTATTTATTTTGTTTACTCTGTACATATCAATATTTACTTGATTAAAATTAAACATTGTACAATATAATATACACAATATCATTTACAAGTTACTTAAATAATATTATTTTACCTTAGGAAGTTCAGTATGCATTCTCTAATAACAAAAGCTGCCAGTGAACTTAAACATGAATATCCCTTTTATTATCAAGTTATAAAGAGTATAATTAATTGTAAAAGATAAAGAAAATGATTTTAAAATAAATATTAGACTAAATTTAAATTACCCAATAATTCTCATTAAATCAAGACATAAATCTGTCTGTGAGTCATTTGACAACTCACAGGTAAATGTACGCCTTAATTAATCATTAATTATATCACAGTGAACCAGACAATAACAGAAATTAAAACTCCACAAAATTTCCTTTCTTTAATGGTTCAATACTTTCCTGATAGTTACATTCATTAACACTGGTATTGTAGAAAAAACACAAAAACTAAACAAAGAATAATTAACTTATACATTCTATTTATTGTAATAGAAAATGAAAAACTTGGAATATCCAAACATTACAACTACAAACCATAAATACTTGAACACGTAAAATAAAACAATCAATTCTAAATTATGACTTTGTAATTACTGTAATATAAAATATTTATAGGTCTCTGTTAAATAAATTGATTACTTAATTTTAATGTAATCACCATCAAATGTCTTTCAAATTAGTAAAAATATACAAAATGAAATATTAAGTTAGTAAATCTACTAAGTATTCAACAAAATTTAAAATTAGCATATTGTTTAAACATAGTTAAAATAAAAATGTACATTAACAATAAAAGTATACACATACAATTTACAATTTTTTTTTGGAATGAAATATTTCATTTGAGGAAAGAAAACTAAATATTTCACAAAAGTCCTCGTAAAATGGAAGACCTTAATAGTTTAATCTGTGCATTAGCTTATACAGTCTTTTTGAAAATACCACTTCTACGTTGTCTGAAAAATTCAAGTCTTAGAGTTTGTTATATTAACTTAAATAATGTAATAAGTTAAAAATAAAATATGATTTCTGTTAGAATATATGTATATGGTATATATAAATAATTTTGTTTTTCTTAATAATAATATGTTCCACATAAATTCCTTTTATACAAATTTAGTTTATATTATTTATTTCACTTTATCATACTTTAAGTTGTTTAATGTATTAGGTTTTAAACAGCTGTTTAAAGATTGGTAGCTCTTTTCTTCCTGAACAAACTTGATAAAACATTTGGTCTTTTATCTTTACGTTGGTGTGTTGATTGTGTTGGTTGTTCACTCTCACTTGAACTTTCACTTGGACGTCGTACATCACCTACTGGTGGATAGGCTGAAGCTGACGGTGGAGGGATGTAAGGTGGTAATGTTGTAGAACGATTGTTATTACCATACCCTGGAGCAGGAACCTAAAATAATTCAAAAAATGTTCAGAATTTATTAAAAACTCTTGAAAAATTTATATTTATTAGAATGGAATTAACATTTAGTTTTTGTACTCACAAAAACATTAAAAAAAATAGAATAAAAATATTTTTCTTAACTATTTTTGAGATAATTTAAAATAAATTTGAATGAGAAAAATTGTGAGACTTTTATGTTAGGTATAATAAGTTATTTCCCAAGGGGATATATTTCATTACATCCAAAATATTATTTTGAGGGTAAGGAAACATGGTGTGTAACAAATTATAGGATGATTCACTTCAAATTATTGTACTAGAGTTTGAATTCATTTTGAAAATCTATTTTTTTTTTCAATTAATGTGGCCATATTTTCTACTGTTATTTCAAACTATAGACTTAGTTTTAATATTACCATCTGGCCCGATCCGGCTTTGCATGGATAACAAATCAAAGTTAAATGTATATTAACCAAAACAATATATCAAAATATATTATACTATGTATTTCTTATGGGAATTTTTAGTAACTTTGACCTCGCCAAACTCCTCCCCCCCCCTAAAATTTCGAATTTTTTGAAAACCTTTCTTAGCGAGCACCTTCGGCCCTAGAGGACGCTACATACCAAATTTCATTCCAATCCGTTCAGTGGTTTTTGAGATTTCATGACGAGTTAGTCAGTGAGTGGTATTTAGATTGTATATATATATATATAAATTATTAGTTGGAAGATATACCACCACAAAAATATATATATATATGGATATAAATATAATAAATAAATAAAATAAAAATAATCCATTCTCTTTCTTTCAGTATTTTTTGTAAAAAGAAAATCATAGAAATGATGAATTTCTAAGATGGTGTATAGTACAAAAATTAAGGTATACAGTAACAATTCAACACTAAATACAAAGTTAAAAAATAAATATGAATGGGTTTAAGATGCACAGACCAAATTCCTGTACATAAAACATAGAAGTTGTATTTAATTTAATGTGAAGATGGTTCTCTTGTTTGTATAAGCTAAACAAAATTATGAAATCTAAAGTTTGGTTGTTTCTCATATTCCTTTTGATAGACAAAACATTTACCAAATATAAAACAACAATCAAATAGTTAATTATTTATTTATAATAAGGTAAACAGAGATTCCTCATTTTACAACTTTTTGTTAGCATGCAAATTACAAAAATATAATTGCTTCAAATAGAAGAGAAAAAAGCAGATTAATGTAACTCTGGTCTGCCATGTAACTAATTGGAGAATACATTTCATATCATAGTAAACACGTTCAATATGTGTAATGTAAAACATTGTTTACATCAAATAAATTTAAACTTTTATTTATGTGGTATTAATAACAATATATATATTAAGTATCAATAATAAAAAGCACATACCTGCCTCGCTTGAGGGCCAATATTTCCATAAACTGAAATTAAAGAAATAAATAATTGTTAGTATAAATAGCCATGTACATTATTAACATTTAGTTTATAATTTATATTTACAAACTAAAAGATGAATAGCATATACAAATATAAAATAATAAGATGTAATTAGTCTTACTACAAATTATAAAATCCACCAATCATTGGTTTTTACACATTCAGTTTTTCTTATGAAAAAAAATCACCGCAAAATTACATAACTACACAATAGTGATCATTTGAGTTAAACAAGTTAGATTTAAAATAAAAAATTAAGATGGTTCAGTTTTCCACGGCTTGAAAGTAACATGAGAAAAACTTTTCACAATATGCGACTCATTTTATCTATGAAAAATAAATTATATTTCACGCTTGAAATGAACCGCTGCAATCTACGTTGTAGGTGATGGTGATGTTAAATATGTAAAACTATTGGGTTTGTACTTGGATAAAAGCTTACCCAGTAGCCACATATAAATGCTTTGTAACAAACTTTCGAGTGTATTATGTTTAATGAGAAAACTCAAGTTAGTTGTCAGCTTTGATGTCCTGTTAATGAGTTGTTTTGGCTTGTTTCATTCGCTGCTGATGTATAGTATTAGACTGTGGGATAACTCCAATCTCACTTTTAAAGTTTTACTACTACAAAAAAAAAGCTGTAAAAATTATGGAGACTTATCGGATAGAGAGTCTTTATCCACTTTCTCCAAATTACAAATTTTGACATTTCCCTCTTGATAATCCGACAGGTATGGGACCGAGAGGGTTTGGTATTACCGAAAGTGTCTAGATGATTATCGAAAGTGATTTTTTAAATGTCCAAGATTAGCAGTAAATTACAAGAACGGCTGTAATTTTCGTATGTAAAACCGTTTAGGACAGTAGCCTAATAAATCAATTAATTTCACCTAGTGAGCACAAAGGAATCATGAAAAAATATATCCTCATGTACAGAATAAAAATCATTAATTGTGTATTAGAAAATGAAAGGCATACATACAGTTCAGTATAGTATTTATTATTTATACATTGAAGAATGGTCGCCCTATGTCATATGATTTACATATCGACGTTGGAGATTCACCATGATCATATTTTTTAATGATTTCCCATTTATCAGATAAATTTAATGTTTTATGCTTACGTTTTGAACTAAGTGCTCGCCATTACAACACCTACTACTGTATACAGTAATAAAATAAAATTGCAATACAGTAAATAGAATTTAACAACTCACAGCACTATAAAATCACTCCAATAAAAAAAAAAAACAATGCAATAACGCCTATCAAAAATGGTTACACTTTGTGACGAAACTGGACTGAGATGTCTAGACAAACAATGTGAGCCACGAAGAGATAGAAAGGAGTTTCTTAATATAACAGGCAAAGTATGGTAAACAAAGCGCACAAAATGATCTAAAAGTTTTTGAAGAACCACAAATTACAGTACCGTACTGTATAGCATAGCGTGGTGAATCAACTGACATTTGCGTCGGACTACCAAGCGTGTCGGATTGTCAAATGTCAGACTATCGCGAGTGTCCTGTATTTCACAGTTTAGTAATCACAGCTCAAGACATAGTTATAACACTAGAAATAAACAGGATTTGGTTACCCATCTTATCAGGCTTACAAGATCATATGTAAGCCACAGTTTTCAACAAATTAAGCTATATAATAAGCTGCTAGGTTCTATACAATCCTTGACAGAAAAGAAATTTAAATTGAGTATATCTGATTATCAGAAGCAAGGCACCTACTACTACTCATTAGAGGAATGTATAGATTCCGATGTAAATGAATTCAAATGTTAAATTTTAAGGTAACTTAAACAAACAAATGGACTATTGCTAATTACATTGTACACATGTTTAAAAGCAAAATAAAACTATTGTATTATAAAAACTATTGTATTGTATTGTAAAAAGGCCTCAAGAGATCAATGCCAACTGAATAACAATTTTCTTCTATAATGTTTACTTGAAATACATTTTTAAAGCTAGTCTTTGGTTTTAAAATTATAAATTTTGTCAAACTCGTTATTCATAAATTTCTATTCAATGATTGTTAAATCTCCGACTATTCTTGGTACTGACTGACCACCTGTAAATCTGATTAATATTCTTATAAATTGGCAGAAATAATAAAAACGTTAATTCCAAACCATTAAAATTGTCAAAATAATACAAATATCAATTAAAAGCAAATAAGTCAGTTAGAAGCCTAACGTTTACGTACACTGTTATTATTTTTAAAATAACAATTGTTTATTCTGCTAAATAGAACACTTGATACATGTAATAAATAAAAGGAGTTTGTAACATAAAATCTGAATTTTTTAAAAGATATTCAATTTATTCAACTTAATTGTTTATTATCAATTACCCTCAGATATTAATGAAATAAATACCGAATAAACATTTACCCTTACATGCATTTCAAAAAAACTACCTCAGATCCGAGTCCAAGTTACCCATGCATAGTGAGTTTATCAATCTTTTATCATTTAGCCCTACATACATGTTCATCTATGCATTGGTAACTGATTAAAAATAAAATGTAACTTGCAAACAAAAACAAAAATTAGAAATCAGACTTTGAAGTGCATTCCAATCACTTCCATCCGCCTCTGTTAAAAATTTCAAATATCTGCATGGCAGAGATTTGATTGTATCAGACACAAACACTTAATTTTTATATTACAGATGGATTCAGTATTATATTGTTTTCTAAGCCAATCTAAGGATTTTATACTAATCGGTACATACTTGTGCCATGCTTAAAGGATCCAGCATCACTAGGCCAAGGATTTCTGCTAGGTGCATTGTTTGCCGATCCTCTATTTGGCGGTGCAGAAGCAGGTAATGGTGGTGGGGATTCTATAGTGGGATATAAAGGTTTATTAATGTTGAAGCCACTGTGTTTTACATACTTTTATTAAAATGTTTATAATAGTAGTACAAAATATTTGAAACAAGTATTTTGAATTAGAACGTCAACAGAGGAAGCTAAAGTCTTGGAAGATAAAACATATAAACAAATTTCTATTCAATTCAAACATTGGCAATTGCAATATACATTAAAGAAATAGTTTATGCAACTATTCAAAAACATATAAATAAAGTATGTAATATATCTTATACAAAGTTGGTGTTCTGTTTTCTATACTTCTATTTATTGAAATTTGACATATTTAATTAAATATATTTTATTAGTGTTTAACCCTTTCCACTCCAATTACTGGGGACCTAGTGTTGCTATCAGCTCCATTTAATTTTGAGCGAATATTGCACTGTAACTTGTTTACTAAAAAAAAAAGTATTTCTGTCAGTTCTAAAAGGCTGATTTTTTTTTTTTGTAATTTCTTCTATGACTAAAGTATAGATTGGTATGAAATAAAACATATATTTTTATTTTCAAGTATATTTTTTTTAATTTTTATTTATTGAATAAAATTGAAATTTGTAACAAAAAACCGGAAAAACAAGAATTTTTGACATATTTTCAATGGGAAGACCTATATTGGTTGCTTGATTTTTGTTGTCTATATCCTTACAAACAAAATTAACTGGTTTACAGATTTTTTAGACACAATAATACATTATAAAAAAAACATAATTGAAAAACAAGTTTTTCGTAAAACATCAGTTTTTATAAAAAAAATTTTTTTGGACACTAACTTGTACAAAATTGCCTCAACTATTTATTTTATTGCTTAGCAACAGCATTATTTAAATCAGTAAGTAAAGCTTTTTTCAAAACTTATCGGTAATATTGAAATCATTCAGATTCGAAACAAAAGTTCCGTCGCCACTCCCGCCATTTTGTGACTGCCGCTATCTTTGTTAATTTTATTTCACAACAATCATTACTGTAAAAAGAACAATATTAAAAAATAAACTGTGAAATTACACACGATAACCTAGTACAACAAAACTAAACAACGCGTAAGCTCACTAAAACACTGCGTGTAAGTAGGAACCAAACAACGGCGAGAGCCGACGGCTGTTTACAGAGCGGCCAAAGACAGCAAACATTACATTTTCTAATATTTATTTACCACAGAAACTGAACTCAAATGGTTCTAAAAAAAATTCCACAGGTAGCAGGACATCTCAAACTTTAACAATAGTGGTCATCAAAGTAACTACGTCCGTTCAAATGCAATCAAAGAACGTTGTCATAGCGAGTTCGGGGCTCGCCCGACATAGGAGTTCGTGCGGATTTCGATTAGTAGGGTGCGGGGCTGCCCCGACACTCGAGTGGAAAGGGTTAAACATTTATTTTAATTGCAATTTTGTAATCAAATTTTAGCATTCATTATCAATTTAATATAGTATTTATTAGTCTACAGAAAGTATTCACTTAAAAGTATTTATATATATTATATTTATTTTACATGTACTGTAATATTAAAATAAATATTAACAGGGCATTTCTACCTTAATCATGATCTTAATATAAACTTGTAATAACCAGTTGGGACTGTATACTGAAAAACAATTTTCTTTTATATTTTTAAAAATTCATAAGGAAACAAATACTTAAAACATGTATTATTAATTTGTAAAACTATTTTAGTATTTTTCAATTGTTTTGAGTGCTAGACAATCGTTTTGAGTAATCAATAAATTTCTTAATAATGAAATTGTAGAATTTAGTTTTAAATGATTAATTTATATTTACACACAAACTAACCTTGAAGAGGTGATGGTAGTTCTCCTACACTTTGACTGGACCTGCGCCACTCAGCATCCCCATTATGGTGCGTGTGGGAATTACTATTTGATCTTGGATGGAAAGATTGTGGCCTTTGTACAGAATCCACTGAATCTGTGTTAAAATTACAAGCACAACATTAAAAAATTATTTTTTTCTTTATCCTTGTAAGTTAATGTATAAATACCTTATCTAAAATCTTATATTTATTCAATATTTTTAGTGTTAACAACATTGTACATCTTATTGTCTAAAGATGATTAACAATAGAAGGCCTACTATGGATGAATAAAATATTAGGCCAGTCGGTAGGGGTAAATTTAGACCAAAAGTTCCAGTAATTTACAATACGGCTGATTTTTTTTATAAGTACATTAAATTATGTAGATTAACATAAAAAAAAGTTTACCAGTCTATCGATTTCCCAAAGTCAAAAAAAAAATCGATTATCATTTTGTTTTTCGATTATCCTTAATATTTCGAGCTGGAACAAAGATAGAGAAAAATAAAAAATACCACCGTGTAGGGGAGGTATTTTTCAATAAAAAAGGTCATATGAACTTATTTCGTCCGAGCAATGGTTTGTCTGGAAAAAATTCGTTAATGCAGGTATGTATTTTGCAGTAGGGGAAATCACTAAAACGGGACATCTCATTCATATATGAAGGGTTGGCTCATTCTAAATTGGCCAAATTTTAATATATCGAATTGAAACTTGACGTAGGAGTTAAAATATATATTTTAAACATTTATGCTGAGTCTCAATGTAAAGATCCTCCTAGTAGGCCTACAATTTATGAGTGGCATTTATGTTTTGTAGGGTGTTCGAAAGACATAAGAAATCACCAGGTCGTCCAAGCACATGTGATGAAGTCGTTCAGCAAGTGAGACAAAGTTTTGTCAACAGCCCTAAGAAATCGACCCGGCGTGCATCTCGTGAGCGGCAAGTCCCACATACAACTGTTTGGCAGGTGTTGAAAAAACATTTGCATTTAAAAACGTACAAATTTACGATTTACAAGCAATAAAAGACACTGATAAGATTGCCCGTAAGAACTTCTGTGCGGATAAAATCGAGTGGATGAGGATGAACATTCTTGGACAACATAATCTTTTCTGACGAGTTGACTTTTCACTTAAGTGGCAAGGTTAACACACATAACTGTAGGATTTGGGGCAGTGAAAATCCACATCAAACATTGCAACATGTTTGTGATAGCCCTAAACTTAATGTTTTTTATGCATTGAGCAAGAATAAAATTTACGGCCCCTTTTTTTCCAAGAGAGAACCATCAACGGGATAGTGCACCTGGACATGTTATAACAATTTTTGATTTTGAATGACTGCTTTCCAGGTCAATGGATTTTCCGTGATGCGCTAATTGCATGGCCCCATTTGACACCGCTAGATTTTTCTTGCAGGGATTCATCAAGGATACCTATGTACCTCCTTTACCGGCTTCTCTACCTAAGCTTAGAGCGAGAATTTATGCTGAGCAAGTTACTCCTGCAATGCTACAGCAAGTTTGGGAGAAAATTGACTACCGATGATATGTGTGCAGGATCACCAACAGAAGTCGCATAGAGTATTTTTAGTTTAAAGTAAAAAATTTGATGTGTACAGTAGAGCGTCGATAATCCGAACGTCAATAATCCGAAACGTCAAAAATCCGAACGCGTTACAAGGCAGCCCCTAAAAAAAATTTTTTTCGCAAATTCCAAATGCGTCGTTAAAAATCTTTATCGCAGTTTGACATTGTTCTCTCTTTTTAAACACTTCTTAATATACCTACTCTCACACGCCCTCGCAGCAGACGGGCTGTCAGAATGCTTATAAGCTAATAAGCTGATTTGGCGCTAGCAATAAACAAACAACATGTTTGACTGAGGGTTGATTAAGGCGGGGAAATGACCTTGGCTTGTCTATTGTTAGCTGTTATAGTGTTTTAGTACAGAAAAGTTATTTCAATTTTCATTGTGTAAAGTCCCGGTTTTTTTCATTCAAAAAGTTCATTTATTTCTCTTTGTGTAATCATTATAACACTGTGTCGTACATACAGTAGCGTACCATACAGTATTTTTTAAATTTTTCGTTTGTACAAATAATGTACTGACAAGTTTTAATTATGTACTAGCCCTTCTGTACGTGCAGATTCCTCTAAATAATAATTCTGTATGTAAGTAGTCTCACATACTGTATTGTAATTACATTACTGCTTGTACTGTTTAACCACTTTAATCGATTAAACGGCATATATTTTAGCCTAAATGGCATTTTCTTGGTTATTTAAAAAAATGCAAACAAATCGATAATCCGAACCCCCCTCGGTCCCAATTAGTTCGGATTTTCGACGCTCTACTGTACTACAAATTGACACTACAATCACCTCTGTAGGTTCTCTGAATAAATTAATATGATTTTTCAAAGTTGTAAAATACTTTTTGAAACACCCTGTATAATCTTAGGTTTTTTTGTAAAAACAGTAGATATTATCATTTGAATGAAGAGCACTGAGTGTTTGCATTCAGAAATTAAAGCAGTATTGCATACACTCTGATCTTTCTACAAGATAGTAAATCCAAATCTAAGCTATGGAATTTGGAATTCTTAAACTTCCACGAAGGTCCTCTATTTCATATTTAAGTGTGATCTCGTCCAGAACAAAGAGGTAAGTAATTAATTACAACACCAGACAAGCTTTGATTATTGTGCCAGCACAGATTAAGTTTATACTTTAAGCTGGTGCAATTTAGATTAATAAAGTTCTAAAAAATATTAAACATTTGAAAAAAATATGACATTTTGTAAGCATACTTAGACAACTGCTGTTGTCTGGATCTTTTTAATTGGTGACTGGGTTAGTGCACCACATTGTATTAAATAAACATATTGATTAGAGGTAATTTCTGGCAGCACACTCAACTAAGTGAGTATTTAGCTACATATTTTTATAAACTAAATTATTAATTTTATATATGTATCATTGATTAATAATTGTTATACATTATTTTCTAAATATTGTTGATTTTATTATACTGTATGGCAGTTGCATTCCAATTTATTGCATAATACTTTTGCTTGTTACCCTTTCACTGCTAAGCCCATTTATATACGTTCTGACTCTGCTCTATATTGTTGTGCTCTGCCAATGTATATGGTTACACTAATCAACTTATGTACTACGCTTGTTTTAAAATGTATAGCTTGTATTATTCTGTACTGATAAGTACTGCTATCTACTAGAAAATATAAAAACTACTAGACTTCCTACATCACTAAAAACAAGTGTGAGTGTTACATTTAAAGAGCACTATAAAGAGCAGAGTTATTCACATGCTTTAGTTTACACAATGGCAGTGCCTAGTTGCTGAAAGCGATGTTAGAGTGTTTAATGAGTTAACACGTTCAGTGTGGGAGACTCAACATATGCATCTTTGGGCAAGCTTTCTATGTGGCGGTAGATGCATCATGTGAGTCATTGATAGCGTGAATGTGTATACAGATGGGAGAAGTTGCAGACTTGTCAAACAGGCATTGTTGTTCCTCTCTCGCCCTCAGAAAGAGCTCTGCTTTCATGTGATACCAGTCGTTCCCGATTCAAAGTGTTTGTTTGTTAGTTTACCAACGATTATACTTTTTTTCTCATTTTTAAGGTAGTTGGTATTTTTATTTTTAAACTATTAAGATTTTAACATGTACACTAACAAAACTTATTTAAATTTATACACTTCACTTAGATTGATTCAAACTGAAACAAAAGTTTAACATTTTTTCATATTTTTTAAATATTTTTTTGGTAGGGTGTTTATCACATCTAACAATTTCTTAATGTGGGTCGGCGGAATACTACCCCCCGGAAAACTACCCCCCCAAGCAGGTTCCTACGTCATTTTGACGTCAGAGATCGGGGGGGGGGGCAGTTTTCCAGTCACGCACACTCAAGTTTCGATATAATTAGAATAAAAAAAAACTAGAGGACTAACCTAAACTGTTTAGTCACAGTATGTTGCCGATAACAGTATAATTGTAGGAACCTGCTTGGGGGGGTAGTTTTCCGGGGGGTAGTATTCCGGCGACCCGCTTTTGCTAGGGGGGGTAGTATTCAGATTTCGTGACGTCGCGTTTCACCTGGGGGGATAGTTTTCCGGGGGGTAGTATTCCACATCCCCCATAATGTCTTACGTATGTTGATATTTTTATCTTATTATAACAAGTATAATAAACAACTTAATTAAATTTACACATTTATTTCGTCTTTTTTGAATACTGTTGTTTTATATTACAATCCAACGATTTATATTTGTTGAAAATAAGACAGAGCATGCACCAGGCAGGTAGTACTTTGTTCACCACGGCACGTGCGTCAAGAAAATTTACTTTTTATTTTTACTAAAAAACAAGTTTTAATTAAAAATTAGTCCAAACTGGAATTTTGGCGCAAATTCATCAGCAAAAACACATTTTTTACAAGTCCACTAGATGGAAGGTACTTTATAATAGGCTCCCGCACTGAAGGTGTTAATGAGTACTTTGGAAAGTGAAGATGAATATTTTGACTTAATAAGTGAAATTGGTGTTAGTGATGGGCCAGTTATTTTTAATTCAGAAACCCTTAATATTCTAGATATTAATATTCTAGGCATATTCTAGATGCCACGTGTGCCAATAACTCCGCCGTTGGGCATGGGTCATATTGGGTAGAGACCCAACAAAATGTGTTTTATTTTCTTAAATCATTAAAATTTTATAAATTATGTTCAATAAACAAAGAAAAAATATATTTAGCAACTTATAAGTTTAAATTACTTTTCCTGATCATCTAATCTTTCCCCACAGATAGTCCCACTTCAGCACACGGATGTCCTAATACAGCAGTCAAAGCATTAATGTATATAGATCTTTTAATTATATTTCTTATAATATTTTATTGTTTAACTTAACCTTTAAATTTTTGACATTTCTTGTGTAAAATGTATTTTATCTTCAAGATTAAATAAAATGAATGAAATTTATCACTTATATGATACTACAAAAGTTAACTACTTAATAGATTTTTAGTTATAGTAAATCCTATAAGAACACTGATATCAACTGTTTCCTACCACTCGCGAAACATGACTAGCAAAGATACCACCTGAACCCTAAATCTTACCAAACATATAATATGTATATTATTATAATCTTGGTTAACTACTGATACCAATATCTTCAATATTGAAGAACTAATATTTTAACTAATTACATTTTGAAAATAAACTTAACTTTAAATTTTACGTACCTTGCCTCTGCCGAATTTGTACAGGGGGTTGTAAAGGCATAGATTCTGTTGATGGTGTTCTGACTGGAACAGGTGGAGGCGCCCCACGAGGTGGTACTGGTGGTTTGTCTGTAGGAGATGAAGGAAGTATGTGTTGTCTACTAGATGAACTTCGTCTTCGGGACAGTTCTGGTGTGGAACCAGCAGAACTTGATGAACCGTCTCCTGTATTATGTGGAAGTAATCGTTCAGAAGTTGGTGAATCCTACAAGAAAGCAATGAAATTATGCTTTTGACATTTATCAATTATACATAAATTTTATAATTCTGAATTAAATCTAGTGTTAATTTATTTTGTTGTTATCTCACAAAAACATTTACATAGTTGAAAGTAAAAATTCCAAGTTGAAGTTATTAAGGTAATTTTAGTTTGTTTAAAATATGCAGCTGACTGGATACTATATGTCGTTTTCTATATAATGGCGCTTGCATGGAGAGCAGAAGACCTTGTGGTGTGGAGGCTTGGTCGCTTTCTCCATCAGTGAACAGGGAGTAGAAGAATGTCTGCACGCCCATTATCAGGTGCCTGCTTGTAACAAACTAGATGTACCATTGTGTTATTAAAAGATTTGGAGAAAAAATTGAAGTCCGAAAATTTCCCACTTTCTAGTAAAACTTAAAACCGTTAAACTATTAATTCAAATTTTTTATTAACCTTTTGCGCTCCATAGGCGAACTCAGTCCGACATCGCTAATTTGCCGTTGCGCTCCACTGTCGGACTCCTTCCGACACACGTTTTAATATGATTTCTATGTTCTAAACAAGTGTAGAATCTGTGGTTTTCGGTCTAATGAGACTTCAATGTTGTTAAAACTTTTCAGAAACCAGTGACAGATCATATTGGCTGTTGAATATATTTTATATCTCTCTGAAGTTGAGCAGCTGTTTGCCAGTCATGATCAAGAAATACAAATAGCATCGTCTTTTATCTTGCGTCTTGTAACTTTTGTTTACGCTTTTTCAATTGGTATTTATATTTACTGAACGTTATTATTTTGCAGTTTTGTGTAAATTTTGTTAATGTAAATAATGTAAAGATCTTGTTTTTGTTTTATTTTGTGTTGAAAAATGACAACTGTTTGAACTATACATTAACGTGGTTATGTACCATTATTTCGCAAAAATTTTATTGTTAAAATAAATTTTTGAATAAATATAAATACAATTGACATACTTAAACAGACAAATTTACTGTAAAAACTATTTTTAAAGCTCTAATAATTTTTATTACTACTTTTAAATTCATAAAAAAAACATATTTTTTTATTTTTTTGACCTAATATATTCAAAATAGGCCTACTCAATAAAAAAATGTTGTTACCCCTCAAGAATATTTTTTAAATTATTTATTATGGTCACATTTAGTGCAATAAAGTATTGTAAAAGCTCTAAACTCTATTATTCTTATTTTTAATTTCATTACAAAACAAAATAATAGATTGATTTTTTTGACCGATTATATTCAAAATAGGCCTACTCAATGAAACATTTTTTATTTAATCTTTCAAGAACTTGTTCCTTATTCTCTTTTTTATTCCGAATAAAATGATATATAATAACTTATGTTTAGTATTTATAGGAATTTTTTAGCGAATTTACAAAAATAATTCTGCAAACAGTAATATTTTAATTGGATCTGGTGGAGCAGCTAAGTGTCAAATAAATAGAGTGCAAAAGGTTAATGAATGTGAAATATTTGATCATGAAAAATATATATAATAAATGTAAACGTGGTTTGTCCATGCGTGCCACTATTCCTCCGCAACACATTCCTGCAATTTCAAACTGGGTGGGAGATGGAGGGCTACTATACCATATAACCTCCATGGAGCTGCGAGGTTATAGCGGCATGCATGGATAAACCACAGCCCCATTAGGGTTATACGGTATGGTAATCCTCCATCATGAAGATTATGGTATGGTATGGTTTATTCATGAAGAAGGTCTCGGTTTGGGACTGCAGAGTTCGTAGATTTGCGTGTCAAAAGAGCGCATCACACTAATGAACATCTTGTGGGAAGTCGGTGAAGCAGTTGCGAATTGAGTGCCAAGACTGGCTAGAATGTTCTAGAATATTCCAGAATGTTGTAGGATGTACCAGAATGTTATAGAATCTTTCAAAAGGTTCTAGAGTGTTCTAGATGACTCTAGACCATCAAAGGCAATTCCTGTTCTCCGGAATGTTTGAGAACATTCCACGGGCTATGAAACTAGAGACCTAAAACTTGGAACATAACACTCTTAATATAAGAGAGAAAAAACATTTGCATTTCAATTATTTGCATCCAAGATGTAACATATAGGTTGTATAAAATATGTTAGGTAAAATGTACTCATAGACATGAAATGCATCTCAAACAAAGTGGTGGAAATCGTTAATTTTGCGCTACTGTTACATATTTGATCATGTAAGTAGATTGATTTGGACAAAACTCATATACGTTTTTAGGCCACTGAACTCTCAATATTTACCCAACATTTCTTTTATTCATATCTGCGAGTGAAGCTGCGGGTACCCCTGCTAGTATTAAATATAAAATGTTTTAAATAACAAAGAGTTACCTTGTATACATTCCGTCATGTCACTTATTTCTTGTTATAACACTTACTTTCAGAGCATCTGATCTATCTTCAGAGTTTTTTTCACTTAGTTGAGATCGTTAATACATTAAAATTAATTATTGTATTTGCAGCCATATCCAATTGCTATTATATATAATATTACTATTTATATTTGCCGTAGCAATCCTTTTAGAAGTCTTTATATCGTTTACAGCTGTTTTACCTTTTCATTTTCAGGCATCATCAGAACGAATACACAAAAAACACAATTCTCACAGTTACACTTATTAACAGATTAATATGACATTTAACACATAAACAAATAAAAACATAACAAATAAAAACATAAAACGACACTTTGTGAAACATTTAAAACACTTGTTGAATTTATTCGAGTCACAGTATGCGACTGTCATCAAGTCTATCACATTACAAGTGTGTTTTAAATGTTTCACCAAGTGTAGTTTTATTTCTTTATTTATTATGTTTTTATTTGTTTATGTGTTAAATGTCATATTAATCTATTAATAAGTGTAACTGTGAGAAGTGTGTTTTTTGTGTATTCGTTCTGAAGATGCCTGAAAATGAAAAGGTGAAACAGTTGTAAACGATATAAGGACTTCCAAAAGGATTGCTAAGGCAAGTATAAATAATAATATTACATTAAAATTCAACAAAATTGCGGACAAACTTACAACATTTACACAAATAACACTTAATCGACAATCGTATCCTAGGACAACTAACATCTCATATCTACAACTTTGCAGCGGTGTTTATTTAAGATTTGTATCTTTGATTTTGATAGCCGTATCGTATAATGTATTGAAATCACGTGGTGGAATCTATATAAGGTAACCCATTGTTACTTAAAACAATTAATTGTGACTTGGATACTA
Source organism: Philaenus spumarius (assembly GCA_018207615.1). Taxonomy (NCBI): domain Eukaryota; kingdom Metazoa; phylum Arthropoda; class Insecta; order Hemiptera; family Aphrophoridae; genus Philaenus; species Philaenus spumarius. The sequence goes on from JAGFPH010000079.1 coordinate 41,607, forward strand.
AAAAAAATGATTCTTAAAATAAAATGTTTACCTGAAATACTTTGCACAGACTCAAAACAAACCTTTTAACAAGTTATTACTACTTAATTCTTTTCTATAAAATATTCAGCACTTAGTAAAAACAAGTGAACAAGTGAAGTGAAGTTCATCAACAGATCTGACAACAACAATATTATATGCCTGAAAATAAAATAATAAGTTATAAATAAGTAATAAAAATTATTAAAATAAAGTTATTTAAATAGATTTTTTCAAAAATCAACTCTGTCAAGTAATTTTGTATTTATACCTTATGAGAGTCGTCATAGCTTAGAAGCTGCAGGCTAGGAGGTAACAGAGCATGGAATGTGATTTTATTCACCCAGTCTTCCATCTCTTTTTCATTCTGTGCAAGGAATAGAAATTCAGAGCCATCTGTACAGCAGAGCCTAAAATAAAAATAAAAATACAATACAAATAAACTGATCAATATTATAATATATAAAACGAACAAGTATTGCAGTATTTAAATATTATTTTAAACAGAAAATTTAAGTTGTTTAAATCATGAAAGTTTAACTAAAATTTTTTTTAATTTCTGCTTATGAAATAAAAAACTTCTTTCAAAATATTTTAGGACACATCTTTTTTTTAGAGACTGAAAATCAATACTATTTATATGAAAGCATAACAAGTAGGCTAAAATTCTACTTCTTTATTACTCTAAATTTAAAATAATGTAGTTCTAAACATTGGAAATTTGTTTGAACACTAATATTTCTAAATGATATTCAGATTTTTTAAACTGTCTAAAATAAATACTTTACTTTAAAATGTGACCTTTTAAAATAATATAATAAGTAATGTATTTAGATCGTTAACTATCAAATTAAAATATAATTATTGAAATTTACCTAAAGACATGTTTTCTTTTAGTGTAGTCTTCTGCTTTCACACATTTGGCTTTGAAAACAATGATAGGTGATGTGGCGGCTTTGCTGGCTACAAAATCATCTTGGTCTTTGAAGAAACATAGCAACTGGCCACACAAAACTAAAACAGAAGAAATCAATAAAATCTTTTTATTTAATAATCAAAAATAAATTTGCTGAACTAAGAGATGTAAATCTAAACAAATAAATAATAATGTTTTATTAACATAAGCTAGAGAAGAAAGTATACAATATTGTTTATTTCAAAGATATGAGTTTGTATGTTATATTCGGAAAATCTTCAAATAATGGATGGGAAACTTTTAATTTTAATTTCTGACTAATTAAAAATAAAAATCATATGCAATTTTAGTACTTAATTAACATTTAAATTAAATTGAGTACAAAATTTCAACACATAAAATATTCGTGCACTTAGGGAATTCTAAAATTTGTTAAGTTTGCACAGAAGTAATTAAAACCTGTGTTATATTTCACCTGTGTATAATGTTTTCCAAGATCTAATAGCTGCCTTTTTGCCACCACTTTGAAATTCATGTTTTCGGTCCAATAAACCCTGAATCTCAACCGGAGGAAGCTGGTCTAACTGCTCTAATTTTTGTAGCTTGCGGAAACTTTGAGTACGTCTTCTTGTTGTAAAACTAGGTGTTCGCTTTGGTTTCTTTAGATCTGTTTTCATACTCTCTGCTCTTTTAATATCACCTAGAACAAATAAATTTAGAAGATTAAGTAAAATAATGTCTCCATACATATTGAATGGAATTTAGAAAAATAGCCTCCCACAGACATGTAACAAAAATAAACTGTAATTTGTTTTACACTGTTTTATAACACATTTAAAACCTCATTATTATTGCAAAAAATGATCCCAATACAACTTTAAAGATACTCACCATTTAAAATTTAATTAAACTAAAAACTCATCAATTATTTCAACAGAAAAATGTGAATAAAGACAAACAAAATGAAAATAGCATGTTTCTATTTTATTTTCACACACATTTTGGGTTTTATTAATTTCATGAGTAATACATAATTACAACAACTGTCAGAGTTATGTGTCTTGAATTTATAATTGCATCTTTTATCTTTATTACATGTACTATAAAACAGCAGTAACAAAATCTCACAATTAATGGCAAAAAAATCTGTACTATTTTTAACAGAAAAAAATAATTGGCCATAGTTTTATTAGCAGTAAACCTATTTAATTTAAAACCAATATATATTTGTTTTAAAATATACAGGTTTATTGCTAGTAAAACTATATTATTTATATATTGCCTGAATACAAATTAAACATAATCAGTAAATAATTCAACCAAGCTAATGAAAACGGTTTCATTTAAAAAGTGAATGGCTTTGTTAATTTATAGGGATTTTAAACCTATAAATGTAATATTCTTAGTGTAGATCATTTTAAAATCAATATATACTTCATGTTTACAGTGAAATTTTATTTAACTGGTTTGCAGTTCACAAATATAAGTATTTCTATAGATTTACCGTCTCATGTAATTACACTGGGATTTTATGTAATACATGCTATTAATAAGATTTGTGGAAATTATGGTAGCTCAGTTGGAAAGACAGCAACCTCATAAGCTAGGGTTTAACAGTTCAAATGAAACCACTGGTACTAACTATTTCTTTGAGTTATCCCACTCACCGTTTGCAACAGTCTTACTGGCATCAAATAAAGAAGTTAAAGGGAACAGGACCAAATTTTAAGATTTGTAAGAAAATAAATATAAATTAAACAAGTTTTGATCTGAAAATTGAGGATATGAAATTGTACAGCACATTATCTTAGATCACTGAATTGCCTAATCTAATCTCCTATTTAGGGATAAATTAATTTTAAAAAAATCAATAAGCAATTGTCTCTAATCATATATTTGTGTAATATTTACAATACATTTTCGGTTTAGTCCAATGAAGCAAAATGTCCTTGCATAGACTTAGAAAGTAAAACTTAAGAAAATTGTTACCAACAAAATACCCTAAAGTCGATAAAAGAAGACACTAGTTGCCATAATATGTAGTACTACAGTGGTTAGCTCAGAAATTAAAAAAGATCTGTCAATTTTAATTTAGAAAAAATGTATGTGAGAAGGAAATACCTTTTCTGTTAAGACGATCACCAAACAATGAAGAGATGCTACTTGATTTCTGCAAAGCTATTGAAGAATCGGCAGGTTCATGAGGTAATCTGTGGATAAAAATATAAGGGAAAATTAGTATTACAACTATTAACTCTTACCACTTTCCTTGCAGAATCTTTGATTAAGAATTAAATTGATACAACCAAAACTAAGTTAAATCAAATCCAATTTAAACCTAATCTAATTTTTACAACCTAATCTAAAAGCAGGAACTTGTATTTACATCGAGTTAACAGAATTTTATACAAAAGTTACTTGTACATTCACAAAGGCTAGTTTCCTACGCCAAAATATAAGTTTTATAGTTCCAACTAAAAGTAGTGCTCAAATAGAAGTTATGTACTTTATTGAAAGAAACATTTTAACGTAGTAGTCTCATGCTTGTCTTTCATTCATTTTTTAAGTTTATAATATAAGGTAATGTTGGCATGCAAGATATGTGCAACTAAGAGAAATTTTAAGACTTAAAATCGATGGCATTTTGTATGGTACAAATACATTAAAAAATTAAGATTAATTGTGTTTCTTAACAGACATAAGCCTTTGACACAAATGTACAAAAATTTACATTTTGATTTGAAAGTTATTAAAGCTATTATTTTGTAATACCTTTTTCAATTTCTCTACAAATCAATTAGCCTATAAGAAATTATATTATAAACTTTACGAGAAAATCAATGATTTAATTAAAATAACATTGAATTTAGACAACTTACAAAACTCCAAATTTATGACTTCAACTTAAATTTGATGAAAAATAATCAAAATCAACTTGTCTTTTACTTTATGACTTAAAGGACCGTCCAAACTAAAGTCATTGATTATAAAATGGGTTTAAGTAATACTTAAATCTTAATTGTTTTCTCTTTCTCCAACAGTAAAATTGTGAAATGATAAACCTATCTGTTCCACATTCTTAGAAGAGAATCTGAATTTGTATCATTAAATATAAGGCACTTTATCAGCAATTTTATGGAGGTGAATTATGAAGAAGGGAATTTTGCATACTTTAATACATGAAAGAAAAGCATTTATAAGAATTTAATGTTCATTGGTTTGGTTATTTATTAATAGGGCTAAAATTTTAATTTTAATGTCTTTTGTAAAATAAAATCACGATCTCCCTACCTGTTAGTTGATATGTCTGAGATTATTAGACTCATTCACATGTATATTTTCATTCGTAGAAAAGTATTTTAATGCCCTTCATCTTCATGTTTTCCATGGAGAACTTATTTTAATTTTATTAACTTATTCTTGTTTGACTGTAGAATGTAGTTTTTTTTACTTAATTTATTATAGTTAGCATATGACTTATTATTTCCTGTACATTATTGTATATGTAGTTGGTATTGAAACTGAGTAAATTTTATGTATTTTTGTTCTGTGGAGAATTTTTAATTACAAGTATAGCCCTTATCATTTCTCTTTTTTATGTAGGTATATTTTGCATTACAAATGGCTACGTGCCTATTATGAAATTACATTATTCATAACCTATTATTATTCATTAATTTTATCAAAGGATGAAAAAAAGTTCTACACCAAATCACTTTTATGGTTTAAGTAAAAATGAACAATGTTAACAGAAAAGTGAGTAAGCCTGACAAACCCACAACATAAAGTTTAACGTAAATGTCAATAGTTATCAAAAGTAAACGAGATTGAGATTTTGACGTGTTAATGTCAAACAGTCAGTTTGGCCTTGAGATAAGGCTGATACACCTGCAAAGTGTTATTACAGACACTACACTGGTAAACACTGCACAGGCATTAATGTGACTAGAGATTAATTAGTTTTGGTTTTTACTTAAGCTATATTTATATAATGTTTGGGGGGGAATATTATATTTTAAATATTTATGTGGAATAAACAGGAGAGGACATTTGAAAACAAGGACTAACAATTTAAAAGTGTTGGAGAGTGGAAATCAATGTCATTTCATAGCAAAGGAACTATTACAAGGTAATGGAAGATAAAAATTAATAAACTACAAATTACTATTTATCAATGAACCTATTAGTTTTGTGTACAAATTTATGTAATTACTAGAAATATGTTATAAACAGATGCCATAGATATTTAAATTCATGATTTAGTGCAACACCACTAGTACATTAAATTACAAATTACTTCAATATAACTAAAGAGTTCATATGCAATAAAAGGAAACTCATTGAGAAAAAATATTGAGTTAAAGCACTGAAACAAATTTAGTTCATCTAAGAATTTTAATTCATCAGAGAAAATATTTCTTTATTACATAATGCCATATTTCAGGATTTACTATTTTTGTTGTGCAAGATATTATTTAATTAGTTAACTTAAATATAATATCAATATCTTGTTTTAGCACAGTAGAGACCCGCTATTGGGACTGAACACTTGAAATAGGCGGATTTCATGAATAATATCAACATATTGATTTGTTAAGCATGGGGACATCTGCTAGTGTCAGTTCTATACAGCGTTGATCAGCTCGGAGGAAAGGAAGGAGGAGGTGAACGCTCAAACTGAACTCATATCACACGTAGACACAGCAAATGCTCTTGACCTCGCCTTAGTGTAGGTTTACACCATCCGTTTTTTAGAAGAAAACGGAAGGGAAGGAATAGGTTATTCAAACTGTCCGTTTTGTCATGCCGTGTTTAATTCCAATTTTATTTTGGATAATTCAAATTTTTGGTACGATTGTTCTTATATAACAATAACTTATCGACTTGTTACGGTGTAAATTAAGTGCGCGGACATCAGCTAGTGTCAGTTCTGTACAGCGCTGATCGGCTCGGAGGAAAGTGAGGAGAAGAGGAACGCTCAAACTGAACTCATATCATACGTCGATGTGATTAATGCTCTTGACCTCGCCTTAGTGTAGGTTTACTCCGTCCGTTTTTTCCTTCTGTTGCGTTACAATTCTGTTTTCTTCTAAAAACTGAAGGGAAGGAATAGGTTATTAAAACTGTCCGTTTTGTCATGCCGCAGTCTGTCCGTTAGTACCGCAGTCTTGAAAAAAGATCAAGAACAAAATAAAATTCCTTCGAGATAACGAAAACGGAGGAGAAAAACGGATGAACGCAACTGGCAGGTGACAAAAACACTACTAGTGCCTAGCTGTTGTATCTAATCCTTCTTTCTTTCTGACGGACCCTGTATCCGTTTCACCGGACGCTTGTTGTGGCAGCTTTTAATTAATTAATGTATGTTTTACACGAACGTCTTTTTAATTTCTCCTGTTTTTATGTTTATAAAATTGGTATTTTTTCTGAACTCTTTTCGGAAAAGGCGGATTTTCGGATAGCGGGGTTTGGAATAGTGGGACTCTACTATATTTATAAATGTAAGCTAACAAAATTGAATTGCAAAATGTACTACTTATGTTTAATTTAAATCTCTGTAATGAAGCTTGAGTAAAATAATGAGTGCAAAGCTTTTTGAATGTTTTAATAAATTTAATGCATCTTAATTAAAGAGTAATGATGTTTAGATTTTAGAAATGAAATTTATTTTCATTGAACTAAACATATATAATAACTAGCTGATTCCATACGATGACATTGTAATGGCATATTTTAAACATATTTTCTGATATTTGGAAAAAAACCAACAAGGATAGCTTTCTCTTATTTCAATCAAATGAGTGTGGAATAGAACATTAAGAACAAAATCAATATTTTTGTTTAATGTTTCATGGATTTTTTTAAATTGTAGTTGGTTTTATATTAGATTTCAAAGAACTACTGCAAAATCAAATTTTAAGTCTCTGGCTCATTTTAAATGGGGTAGCCAGAAGGTGATAAATCAGTGTTAGTTATACAGTTGGAACCTCGTAGGTTCGAAACTGGCTACTGATTTACCTGCGTATACAGTGCTCCCCATCTTCATTAATATAACTGGCATAAAATAAAGACATTAAAAAAATGAATAATAAATTTGGAATAACATTTGAAAGTACAAACAAGAATAATATTATATAATCTGTTAAATTATTTTACTTTAAAGGGATACTTTAACTTCAACACAGGTTACAATGAATCCATACCTGAGTGATTCTAAATCTATTTGTGCAGATCTGGAGCGTGCAAGTGAGTAATCACCCTCTACAGGTTCAGGAGCAGAAGGGATTTCATCAGGAGTATTTCTACCACTCAGACTAGTCACGTATATGACAGGAGCTTGAAGGACTTCTTGTTCATCATGCTCAGATACCACTACACTACACATGCAATATTAAAAGGTAAATTCCTACACCAACTCATCATGCACTAAAACACTGTAAGTACTATATAAGCATTATTAGTGTTAACACTATAAAATTGTAATGCATTATAAGTAAATCAGTTATATACAATTAAACATGCACATGTTGTATTTAAGGATAAATTATTAGTATTGACTGATTACTGTTTATTTCTTTTTATAGAATTAAAGTAGATCCAAAAATTGCATGATAAAAAATTGTAATTATAATTTACTTTATATCATACATTTAAAAACATCATACTATAGATAAACTGTGTTAAATTGTGCTAAATAAACTACTGCTTTTGTAAAAATGTCAAAATAAATTATGTTTTTACCTTAATTTATGAACTTAGTGACATCATAAATGTAGTAACATTTTTAGGTATTAGTCCAAGAGCTGACGACAATTTAGGGAAGGTATTTTGGGTAGGTTAAAATAACAAAAAACTAATACAAAATACTTTAATTAAAAAGTCTTCTTTTTCTAAGGATTTTAATAATGCATTTTTATTATAAACTTATTCTATATTTGTTAATTTAAAAAAAATTTTAACTACTCCAAAATACTCTGTTACATGGACAGCGTCCGCGCTATATGGTAAACTCGAGGTAAGGCCCCGTCAGCTGCCGGCAGGTCTCAATAAACTATCTCTCTCGCACTTATGGCTACGCATAAAACTTTTTTGTCGCATTCATTTAAAATCTCTATTCGCGTCTGGGAAATATTAATAACCGTTTAATTCGTCTGGCGCTTTACACATATTTTTAATATTATTTAATAAACATGCTATAAAAATTTCAGAATTCCCAAAGTATATTTTTGAGGTATAATTATTACATATATTCGGGGGGGGGTCTGGTTATACTTTAAAACCAAAAAATGTCTGGGATGTTTATTTCTGGGTTAAATAGATGCTAAAATTAAAGATTAAACAAATTTCAAGTTGCTTAAAACATATTTTTTTAATTTATTTTTTTGCAGATGTCATAGGTTGCGCAGTAGCAAAATAACCGCAAACCCTCTGCCTGACTCAGGATTCTAGATTCTCCAAATATAAAAGATTGGTTTTTGTTATTTTAACTTGCCCAAAATACCTTCCCTAAATTCGTCATCAGCTCTCCGACTATATTGAGTCCACCATTTTAAATTAATCATAGTTTAACAGAAAAGTTGGTATTTTATTTCTCAAAGAAAATCTAGATGTAATAATTGTGGAGATAGATTTATAGTTATAAATCATTAGAAATATATATTTTCTATAAAATATAAATCAATACACTAAATCATTTTTCTTTGCTATAATATTGCTTAGTTCATAAATTTCAGAACTAAGATGGCCGAAAAGAGTAGACATGTTTCGTATTCAGGGTCAAACATGTATAAACTAAATATGTATACTCAGAGTTTACACAAATCGGTCATTAGAGGAAACATGAAATATTGTAAAGATTTGAAATGCTGTTAAAATCTAACGAACGAATTCTGCTAAAACTTCAAATGTATTGTGGAGGACTTAAATATCCAGTCGTCTTCCTTTGTAGTGCCAAGTGGTGCACTTCAATTATGTGTGCTTTCTCTACTTTTTTTGATAGTGATTTGGTGTGTGAGTGAGAGATTGGGCGGAAGATGTTTGCATACTATCTCACATATTTCTGAATATGAGAAAGAAGGTGTTAGACATAAGGTGGGTTACTGGACAAATGGACCTGAAGATAAACGCAAGGAAAACAAAAGGTCCTCAACCAAACAAACATTTATGGTAGAAGGTACGATTAGAAGAAATTTGCTTCTTGAGAAATAGTGTCAAGACAAGGAAGAACAGATCCACAAAAGCAGTAAAAGTCTGTCTTTGTCCTGCTATAGGCCATATGGAGATCAACTCAGCTGAGCAATTAATCTAAGTTTGGAACAAAAGCCGCAACCATCCAGCTCTACGGCTGTGAGGAGTCAAGTACAATAAGCAGCACAGATCTTTGTTCCAGATTCCAGATACATATTCAACATAAGTTGAACCTAGAATAATAGGGAAACAACAACAAAGAACCTGAAACATCAATAAAAACAAAAATTAAAAATAGGGAAGGGAAATAGATTAACCATATTCTGAGAAAACATAGGATGAAGTCATAGATACTGATACTGATTGAAATCACTACAGCAAAAAAAAAAAAACAGAGCACATAAGTATGGTGCATGAGTGAGTCGGTGGTGTTTCATTTCTACCCTACGTGGCTTGGATTAATGAAGGACCATGAAGTCAACTTTATGCATCAAAGTTGTCAGTGCAGCATTTCTTTATAAAGTATGACTAACAATTCATTTAAAATTCTCTTTAAAATGGGAAACAAAAATGCAATGGGTTAAAGTTAAAATAACAAGCTTTACCGAAATTTAAATTTGCAGTTTTTTTAGTAGCAATAAATTATGTACTGATTTAGAGAATAGATTTTAGTCAGCCTCATCATTGAATGATTTAATTTCATTAAAATTAAAATAGATTTAAGATAAAAAAATCTGAACGAGTATTACAAGAACCAAGGCAGTCCTAGTCAAAACGAGACAACAGATTTAAATGAATGTTATTCTACTTTAGGTTTTATTATTTAATTATTAATATTCTTATAATTTTGAAAAACTAAATTCTATAATAACTCGATTATTAATAACATTTTTTCAAAACATATGTTTCAATCTGAATTTTACTTTTTACTAAAATTTTACCTTTACTTTGCTCTCTCTACTTTTGTTTATCTTAAGGTTTTTTCTTTACGGTGAAAGGCAAAATATTTTATGGCTTATACTAAATTAAGTTGATCTGTGCCCTGAGTAACAGAATGCATTACTTATTGCAAATTCTCATAATCAGTCATTCATTTGTACTAATGTCACCCTCCCTCTTTTTACATAAGTCAACTGATATATTCACTAATCTAATATACAAAGAGTACACTACCCGCAAACATTAATTTGACTGTCACTACTTCTTAAGATTACAGTTGGACTGATCACCTTTTTCAACACAGTTTTTCAGAGCTTACTATACAACAAGAATGTTAACAATATTCAAAATTACTATTTAGGTCTATTCTGTGTTATTTAACATATTCCATGCTGAACATGATAAACTAATATTGAATATAAAGAATTCACTCTAAGAACGAAACAGATTTGTGTTGACTTAATACATTTTCATAACTATCAATTTTATTAATACTAATTAATAAATTAAAGATTCCCTATACAAATAATAACAACAGTAATTTGAACACTATTGCAATGTACATTCAATATAATTTAAAACCTGAATTTAATAATTTAAATAACAATTTCATATTATGGAGCCAAATTAAACATTTGTCAATGTTTAAACATTTATGAATAATCAGATTCCAGATTTTAATCTGTAGATGATTTGTATGGTACTGATTTAAAATCATCACAAAATTGATGCAATAATCCTTCATAATACATAATACTTACAAAGGGTAATGACCAACGAATAAAGTACTGAAGTTAGATTGTCAACTCTTTAAAATACAAAAAGTCTCAAACAATCTAAACATAACATAGTGGATGTGTTTTTCCAATAATGTGTATACAAATAAATTATAAGGATAAAAAAACTAAGGTAGTTATCAACAATAACAATTAATAAATGAAGTCTGGCATTTGGAGCAAGAATGAGGATTTGGCTTTTATAGGCTATGTTACCATATTTCAGAACCTAATTAATATTATGTAATATTTGTAATAAAGAAGAGGATTCCACTGAACATTTAATTTCATATTTTAATGAAAAATGTGTAGAGACACTGTCTTTAATCGTTAGTAAGGAATTGAGGACATAATAATAGCATGTTTGTTCCAGAAATTTGCTCAAAGTGTAGGTCTATTAAACAAAAATTAAAAAGTTGGCAATTCAGTGCAAGATTAATAAAAAGAGATTACATGATGAAAACATATGTCTGTACATATATACAGGGTGTTTTGCGACCATATGAACAAACTTTGTCACGTTATTCAGCATCTTTTCTACTTCTAAAAATATTAAGTATTTTGTAAAAAACACATACAGAAAGACAGACCGAAAACGGAATGAGATAGGACACATGTTATATTAAATTTTTTGTTTCTTTTGACAAGCTGAATACCGGTAACGTGACAAAATTTGTTCATATAGTCGCAAGACACCCTGTATAGTAAAGAACATATTGTACACTTAAAACAATCACATACCACTGGGAAACAAATGTAAATTAAATTCTTAAAGAAAGAAACAGTAAGCTTGTGTTACCAATGGTTTATTTTTCTCTGAATACTCCAGATTGGCTTCAGAGATGCTTTGGATAGGCTTTTAAAAATATAGGCTATGATACCAAATTTCCAAAGGAAATTGTTTTCTAACATATTAATTAAGTGTACATACTCTAATAAGTGGTGAAGCATAGAGTAAGTGCTTTAAGTTATGCCTACTCATAGAACTTGTAACATTCAAGAAAAATAATATAACTTAATAACTTACATATTAAATATAAATTCCTTTTTTTCTGAAAAAATATAATATTTTTTAAAGTAAAGAATTATGTTTTTAAAAAAGAAATGATAATTAGTGACAATCACTAAAAATCATTTCCAGCAATATTTTACAACTTATGGGTATTTATCTTCTTATGCAACATAAATTTAATGTGGGTGTAGGAAAGTGGAGCAAAATCATTTTTTACAATTAAATTTACAAGTTATATTAAAATTGAACATTACATTTACACAATATTGATGTTATTTTTAATTAGGATCATGTTTTTTTCAATAACTTTTGGAATATTATCTTAGAGTGTATATTATTTAATATTTTAAATTTCAGTTCTGTTCATAAGTGGACCCAACAACTTTTATTTCTGCATTGATGCAAAAGTCTCTTATCATTGTAATTGGTTTGTGTTACCTTCACTTTATAATTTTATAAATACTTTCTTAAATTTATAAATATTGATATTGCAGTCACAATAAATAGAATAATAAATCTGAAACTAATTTAAATGTATTTGAAATCCATCAAATTTAGACCTACAGTAGGCCTACTATAAACAGTTAATTTTATGACAGAAAGAAAACTGTGATATCACCTTTAGAAAAATCATATTTAATACTGATGTACAGTAGATTTTACTAACGATACTTTTAAAAATGTGGAATAAAGCCTAAAATGGAGAGAAACAACAAACCTAACAATATACACATAACTTTCAGAAATTATCACAATAGCTTTATACTTTTTAAATAAAGGCATGTAAAAAGATGCAATTTTACACTGATGTTTAACTAAGCTATCGAAGTATTTGGCGCCTCTACACCAATTTCAGAGGATGGCCCTGTGGGAGGTTGGAAAAAAGTTTTAAAATTAAAAATAGTTCCAGTTATTAATACCAAATGTCCTACAAAACACATAAAAAAGTAGACCTGTTTTTAAATATTATGTATATTACAATTTCATCAAAATTAGAACATGTTAAAAAATAATTTGACCATGCAGATGAACCGCTGACATGAGTTAAGCGAATTTCCAAAATTAGATTTGTATATTTTAGGATTTCAACCAACAATTTGGGAAATTGTTTTAGTCACGAAGGTGCTGAATAGCTGCATCTGTGGTTGAAATATATTTGTAGAATTTGTTGTACCTAAGCCTCAATCTTCTACTCATGTGCTACTTCGTTCCACTCACAGTGGAAAAACTTGCTTTACGAGTTTGTACCTCGACCTTGCGGCCTCGGCTTATGGACTGCTTCCCTTCGCTCGCAGTGTACAAACTCTGCCATCGGCCTCGAATGCCCCCCATTAAAAATTAAATTATTAAAAATTAATATATATACAATTTTTAATGACACAACAAAACGTATTCTGGGGACCATGATTGGTGCTCATTTACTGCTCCCGACCTTAGGTCTTACCATAAGGGTCACTGCAATAGCTCATCTTTCCTATGGAAATTCACTTATAACAGAAATGTTTCAAAAGATCTAGTTATGGTTGCAGCTTACCTTTATTTATAGCATAGTTAAGTCTTTGGATTAATATAAATTGCATCTCTTAGTTCAAAAAATGTTAACATGATACTTTATGAAAACGTTGTATATGCTGCAGTTAAAAATCAATACCGTAACGTCAATACATTACATTTTTTGAAAACATGAAAACTAATGTAAAAAACAATCTTTACAGAACAAAATTTCTCACAATAACACTATTCAAAACAATTAAGTTTCCTTAGTTTATTGCATAATGTGGTCTGTATGATAAAACTTGTATTAACTGAGCTTTATAGATTGTGCATTATGTTAAGCAAGTGGGAATTGGTTGATAACATTTGAAGAAAATTTGCAAATTCAATACAGTTCAAAGAATGAAAAATTATGAGATTTTGATAATTGTGGCAGCAGACATTGTTGTTTAAATTATAAAATTAGTGTTCAAAGTGATTTCATGTAAATAGATAGATTTTTATTCAAATCTGTTTATATTTAATAATGATGGCAATAGCTTTAAGTTATTTTTCCTCAAACTTTAAAAAATATATGTTGATTACTACCCAAAATTTTGGCTATCTGAATACCCAATTAATCTTTATGAATTTATCTTTCTATTCTTTGTTTTAGGTAACAGAGGTTCTACTGACATATTTACCCTCAAAGATTATTTTGTAAAGTTAAAGGTGTATACGCTTAAAACTTATAGTAATGTTTATAAGACATATATTTGTTTTTATTTCAAGTTCTTAACAAACTTACCATTGCAATAGAACATAGCATTGTCATAAATTTCTGAGATTTAAGCCACTAAAAAGATAATTTAAATATAAACACAAACTAACTAATTATAAATCTGTTTCCAGGATATAGAACATAAATCTTTAATTTTGTCAAAAATTCTAGTAGTTGAACACAAAATAATTGATTTTGTTTCAAACTAACAAAAACAAAAATATAAGTAGCAAACCAACGAAATAAGGAACTCCTAAAATGATGTAACAAAATATATAACTTTGAATAACACACACAAACACAAGTAAGTAGACAAGTAATGCAGTATATCAATACATAGCTGTTGTTTAAATTCTTATTACTAAAAGATCAAACTCAACCATTTCCCCAAATGGGACAAAGATATGACTCAAGGCTATAATAGTTTTTAAAATTATAACAACATATTATATTGTCCTCAACCCTGGAATGGCAGGCCATATTACCTTAAGTGGTATAAGGTAATTAGTAAAGCTTTTTAAGAAATTGTGCAAACAATATAAAATGATTGCAAACCTGTACAAGTTTAGACCATAATTAAGTTAAAAAATATCATAAAATGATTTTGTACACTTTTCAAATAAATAAATTTTTATAGTAATATTTTTAAGTGTATGATTTTTACAAAACTAAACTTGAACATAGAGGAACTGCAGTGAAAAAAATAATGTTCACTATAGTCAAACTGTGTGAATTATATCTAGTTTTAAAAAAAATTGTTATACTAGACATTTTTGGAAGAAAAATATAAAAAACTTGAAAAGGTTGAAGCAAGTAGTTATGTCATTGTAAGAGCAGCTTTGTATAAATCTCATTAAATTCTTTTGTATTGCATACCAAAAATACCTGCAGTTTGTGAAATCATCCATCCCAATATAATAAAGTCTATAAATAAAATAAAATAATAATTCTTTAAAAAAATAAATTAAAATAAAGACGATTACACCTTGGATGAAAAATAACAAAAACTAATTATAATTAACATTGTTTCAATATTATCTTATTTAAACTGTCAATAATTACAAAATACAACAATAATAACATGCTAACAAAGTTCATCAATCTTTGGCATGTTGTAAACTTTAACAAAGATTTTCAAAAAAGAAAAATAATAAAGTACTAAAAGATTAATACAGTCAAACTTGGATAATTCGAAGTTGAAGGGAAGAAATTCCAACCATCCAAATATTCGAATTACTAATGTTCACTCAAAAAGAAGAGGTTAATACATGTACAGTACTATATTGTAAAAAAAAATTAACTCCGCAATCAAAGATTTAACACAAATATTTTACAAAATACTGTACATGTACATAATATACAGTACAGAAGAGTCCCGCTGTACCGAAAATTTGCCTATTCCGAACAGAGTTCAAAAATATACTTATTTTTTTTAACATAAAAACAGGAGAAATTAAAAAGACGTTCGTGGAAAAAAGTACATTTATTGTTGAACAAATAAGTTAAATAGAGACATACATAGAGCCTAAGCTTGATGAAAATGCTTGAAACCAAATTTTAATGAAAGCGGGTTTTGTTTCCTTCCCGTTTTCCATCCGTTTTGCGGGAAAGAAGTTACCGTAACAAGCATCCGGTGAAAAGGGTCCGTCAGAAAAAAGGAAGGATTAGATACAACAGCTAAGCACTAGTAGTGTTGTTGCCACCTACCAGTTGCGTTCATCCGTTTTTCTCCTCAGTTTTCGTTATCCCGAACGAATTTTATTTTTTTCTCGATCTTTTTTCAAGACGATGCGGTAATAACAGACAGACTACGGGATGACAAAACGGATAGTTTGAACAATCTATCCCTTCCCTTCAGTTTTTAGAAGAAAACAGAATTGTAACGCAACAGAAGGAAAAAACGAATGGAGTAAACTTACACTAAGGCGAGGTCAAGAGCATTTGCCGCATCTACGTGTGATATGAGTTCGGTTTGATCGTTCCTCTTCTAATCGTTTCCTTCGAGCCGATCAGCGCTGTGACGCCTTAACAAGTCAATACGTTATTGTTATATAAGAACAATCTCACCAAAAATTTGAATTACCGTACTCGAAATAAAATTTGAATTAAACACGATTTTTTACCATTTTTTAAATGCAGAATTCTAGGGACCAGGCAAAAAGTTCGAATTATGCAAAATTTTGAATTATAGAAGTTCGAATTATCCAGGTTTGACTGTATATATTTATAAGGTATCGTTCTAAATTTAATATATAAGTCTTTCTTATATTCCTTGAGTTCCTTCCATTTTATATTATAATACGATGATGAAATTGGCATGCAGAGTTTTAGCTGTGAAAAAAATAATTCCACAATACGAAAAAGAAGAGTATTTGTGGCACATTCACACTAATGCCTACAAAAGCTGTGATGCAAGGAAAAAATCTTTAGGAAAAATTAGCAAATAATTTGCTCTTAGTATTTATTCCTAGTATTTGTCTCCTTTCTTCCACCGTTTTTTACGTTTCTTCCTCTTTTTCTTTAATAGCACCATGGTTAGATAAGATAAGTACTTTTTGCAACAGCATAACAAGTCAATATTACTCGATCCATTATAGCAACTGAACTGAACTAATAACCCCAAAATATATCTAGTTAATGACCCAGCTGATCAAACAAGTAATAGTTGTAATGTTTTCCCTTTAACACAACTTTGTCAAACATTTTATCAAAGATCTTCGATAAAAGTTTGACCAAATATTTGACAAATAACTTTGATAGCGTAATATGCCCCACAAGCAAAGGCTAAATATAACTAAACAGAAAATAGATGTTTTAAAGTAAATATCGCTGTACCACATCCAATAATATAAGTAAAAAAGTACAAACGTTAGTGTAAAGAAAGTCCAGAAACTTTTCTTATCAATGACGCATAACAAATTTGCTTCAATACTATATAACAAGAATACTATGCATACCATCAAAGTATAGTCAGTCAAACTGTTTGTTAGTAAAAAATTTATGAAAGGAAACCTTTAACCTTCTAAATTAAATTTTGTAGGTTAAATCAGTTTAGGTTAAATAACACAACCATGCTTAATACTAATTAAAGAATATAGATATTGTTTTTATTTAGTTATTAACATCAGTAGGCTAGTATTAAAATATAATACGAAATTAATAACAAAACCATATCAAAATAAAAGTTACTAAAATGTAACAAAACCACCAAAGTAGACATGCTATAAGAAAATTCAACAAAAACTTTACAAGACCCAACGTTTTCATTATAAGTTAGTTTCTAGGAAGCTATACCTTGTGGGCTTGTCTGAGATTTCGATGCCACCGTTCATTTCTTGACCAGAACGTATTTCTCTCTGTCCTTGACGTCGTTCACCTTCTCGTCGTCTCTCCTGAACAGTTTTTGAATATTATTTACAAAACACTAGTAAATAAAAATGTATGACTACCCCAATAACATGTATAAAATTAATCAAAATGCTGAAAATATATTTACATTTAATTTACAATGTTGTTAGTATTATGTTCTTAAAATTTTACCTTAAAACACAAACCATTTTAAGATTGGAGGTATAAATAATTACAGCATAGGAAGTATTATTTGTTTTAAGTATATTAACACACAAAAAAATCAATTTTTGTTTTTATAATTTACTTACATCTGTTATCCTTTGTACTTCTCTTCTCTTTCTAGCCTCTATTCTTTCCTTTTCAACTCTTTCCTTTTCTGCTTGTCTTGCAGCCAATTCTGCTTCTTGTTGTCTTTGGAATGCTCGTTCCAACTGAAATAATGAAACAATTTTCACGCATAAAATAAATCCACGATTAAAATAAATGTTGTGCACTTCACTAAATAGTAAACAGTTTTCATGTTAGATTTAACACTGACTACATAGACTTAAAGGCCCACTTTTTTACTTTTATTGGTAACAGACTTTATTTTTTTGCAAGACAATAATTTTAAAAGTTGTTCTTTATAACTAACTAGCAGGTACAGTGTGGCTTCGCACACGGTCCAAAGTTTTGCCGCATAGTAATAAATGTTTACTGTTTTAGGGGTTGTTATTACATTTTCACCCCTTAGCACTATAAAATGAAACTATGATTTACATAGTATATATGTATTGTAAGAAATAAATGTACCAATTTCCAGCTTTCTAGCTTAATGGGAAGTATAATAATTAATTTGTATTGTTTTAGGGGTTGTTACATTTTCCCCCCTTAGCAGTACACTAAAAAATACAAATATGGTTTACTTTTTATAAATATCTTGTAAGAAATAAATGTACAAATTTCCACCTCTCTAGTCTTAATGAAAGTATAATTATAAATATTTATTGTTTTATAGATTGTTTCAACCCTTAAATTTAAATGAATTCTATCCTATTTCTCATTCCAGGTCATGATCTATATGTGTGCCAAATTTAATTCAAATCCATCCAGTAGTTTTTACATGATTGAGTTACACACACAGACAGACACCATTAGATTTGTATATAATAGTATAGATTATGCATTTGAAAAATATTAATATTATATTGCAAGTGTGTGATTTTACAGAATCAAATTAAGAATTAATATAAGTTCATTTGAAACTAAGTCATTAAACTTTAAGTAAATTACCAATGTAATCCTTCTCAGGGCAAGGAACTTCTCATCTTGGGCTTCAATTGTCTTTTCAAAGTCTTCATGTTTTCTGATCAAGTCCTCTACCTGAGGAATCGTCTCACCAAGTTTGCCATCGTTCAATGTAGGCTCTCGAGATTGAATCCAGTTCTCCAACAAGTCTGCTTCCCGCTTAAACATCTACAGAGAGAAAAAGAGATTAGGTTTATAAATTAAAATCTTATAAATTTCAATGTTTTAAACGTACAAAAAAACATTATTTGAACTGAAAAATAAACAAATCAATGGTAAAAAAAGAAAACCAATAAGCATTTTGTTTTGATTCAGTAAAATATTTATGATAAAACTAAATATGACCTTAAATATATTTTCTTCGTCACAAAGAGGAAAAATACCACGTAAACCTCTTGGGTTCTTTGCTAGATTTAGGGTAGCAAAACTCTATTAAGAAAATTAAAAGATTGTCTTGAATGTTTCATTTCACTACTGCAAGCAAAATTTTGACTAGTTCAATTTGGATCATAACCTGCTCCATTAAAACTTACACTTCTAGCAAGTCTGTTTAGTAAAAATAAATAAAAAGAAAACAATACTCCTACAGATAAAATAATATTTTCAATGTTTAGTTTGATAACATTGTAAATTTTAACTAAACTTATTATACAATACTTATATTATACTTATAAAATGTACATGTTTTACTTACTTGGGTGTCAAGATTCTGTTCGTAAATTATTTTTCTTCTATCCCAGGTATCATTTAGAAGATTTTTACGTTGCTCTAAAACACCAATTTTGTCTTGAATTTCATTTGCTAAGAAGTGACCCTGTAAAAAATTATATATGTCCTACTATTAATAAAGTACAACCAAAAATTTAGAAGACAAATGCTACTGATATTGGCAAGGAGCAGTGAGAAGCAGTTCATTTGCTAAATCTGGCCAAACCTTTTCTTATTGACTTTATAGAAAAATAATAGAACTGAATGTCTAGGCAAAATAAGCAGAAAGTTAATAAAATTAAAGCATTTGACATAGTTTTTAAAACAATAAAAAATGTAATTTACATCACCAAGAAGTAACTTACAATATATT
This sequence comes from Philaenus spumarius, assembly GCA_018207615.1. Lineage (NCBI taxonomy): Eukaryota > Metazoa > Arthropoda > Insecta > Hemiptera > Aphrophoridae > Philaenus > Philaenus spumarius. The sequence continues at coordinate 61,428 of JAGFPH010000079.1, forward strand.
TATAGAATCATTTTTTGCACGGTGAATTTATTGTATAAATAGCAAAGCTAAGGGATTGAAAGAGGACACACAAACAATGATAGCATATCTTTGTCTGCAGTAGTACATATTTACCTTGGTTGTACTGTAGAACACATGATGAAACTAAAGTCCCAAGTTTACAGACATATAAAAACAAACATTTGTGTTAAATTTGTTTGAACTTAAACTAGAGATTATTATTATAGTCATATGGCATACAAGTTGGTATTGTTAATTTGTGTATCATTTTTAATTAGTATAAATTTGTAATAATAAAATAAATTAGGCAATAGGTAACAAGGATAAGCAGCAAATCTAGTTTTCATTTTGAATGATCTTTACATCCAAATTACTACCATGTCATTTTTAAATTTGAGAGTAATTACAGAATTCAAATTAATGCAAGTTTAAATGAAAAATGAAACCCATGTTAAAGAGAACAGTCTACCTTAATTGATGTTAGTCTCTTTAAAGTAGATAGTATTTTTAATTTAAGCAATAAAATGTGCATTAATGTAAATTGTGTAACATTACTATTGCTAGAGTCATATAATAAAACTATCTAGGCAGTATATAAAATATGAGAGTTTAGACTTGTTTCTACATTTCAAGATTAAATAAAAAACTGTTTTGAAAACTATTTTATTTTGAAAAGTATATAATGTCTTGAATATAGATTGGTAAAAATATTCAGAAGACCAACAAGAACGGGTAGCGGTTATTAAAGAAATGTTGAACTGGAATTAAGTGTCACTTAAGCAGCAAAGTATTACAATTAAAATTATTATGCAGTATAAATGTATTAACCTGATTAATCAGTGTATTTCCTGTTGCATAGAAGGCAGTGAATGCGTCAGCTCTGGTGTCTATTTCTGCTTTGTGTTCTTGATGGCGGGAAAGTAAAGCTTCAGCCCCAGGAACATCCTGTGCCAAGTCTGGAGCTGTTACCTTAGCAATCATCTCATTGATCCAGGCTCTAAAACAAAAAATTATAACTTCATTCATTACCTAAACAAACAATGGAATTTATTCTTCAGCCTAAAACTTTACATCAATAATAATATTACTGTGAAAGTAAATTTGTAAGGTTTTTACTGTTAACTTTGCTTTCTTTAATTATAGGAATCTAAAAAATTATATGAACAGCAAATTGATGATGCAATTTATTTGCTTTACTCAAAAAATTTTATCTAATGCCAAATAATGTATAGTTAATATTTTATTTCTACTATATTTAGTATTTGTTTTAATTTTAGTATTATAATAAAACTTACATAAGTTCTCGGTACTGATCAAAGTATGCTTGCAATTGCTCAGCCTGTTCTAACTTGTCTCTCCTTTGTTCAGCCTTTTCCAAAAGTTGAGACCAAACATCTAAACATTCTTCATGCTTCACTTCAATGTGATCTCTGGCATCGGGGAATAGACCAGCTAATCTGCCAGCTTCTTCTACAACTGACTCGACCTGTTCAAATAATATGTTATTAAAGGTGTTTTTACACATGGCGTTAAAAATTATGTGTTTTGACATCTTGACAATGTGGTACAGTCATAAATGTAAATGAAATTCATTCTCATGACAAATTAAGTTTTTATTTCATGATAAAAATGCTGTGACGCTACAATAAAAAGCCATAATTTTATGTTGCATAAAAACAAACTTTGAATAAAATACAGATTTTAATAATTACACTGTGCTGTGTACAAATAAATATTGCAACATTAACAACAAATATTTACTGTCATATTTATTACTAACCTGTTCCTTAACAGCAGCCAAATCAGTTTCAAATCCTTGATGTTTGCGTACTAGCGCTTGGATAGTTTCTAAGTCTTGTCCATATCCTTCAGATGTCAATGTTCCATCTTTCTCCTGAATCCAAGCTATTGTTTCATCAGCAGTTCTATCAAAAACATGAACTTGTTTCGCTCCACCTAAGGCCTGAAAACAATTTATACATTGAAGTAATTATGACCAATATAAGTGTTAGAATTACTTAGTAAACTTGTGCAATTTTACATTTAATCAAGAACAAGGTATTATTGAACCTCAATACATTATTCAAATTACACAATTTACTAATCCTAACAAATTAGAAGGTGCATAAACAATCAAATAATGTTGTACACCATTATATATCTTTATGTTCATAATTTCAAATGTACTAGCTGACCCGTGCAAAGCATTCGCATTCTAACTTACTAACAGTGTTTTATTAATTTAAATCCATGTTTAAGAGAAATAATTTTTTTATTATTATTATATATTTTTAAACAACTTACCAACTTGCAGAAGGCAAACAACAACAAATAGGTGCATCCACAATGCTGTTTATAACCACGCTTACAATTAATTAAAAATAGCAATATAGTGGCGTAACAGCAGCTCTCCAGCTGGGTATTGTTATCATCAGTGTGCCGACACCAGGAAAATATCCGTGCAACTTACTTGATCTTACATCACTGTTATTTTCGGATTTTTTATTTCTTTTTTTTTTTGTATTTTTTCGTATAATTGTATTTTGTATATTTTTCCGGTGTAGTTTTTAAGGAAAGCTTTAAAATGATGCCTTATTCATGTAATTTGATGATGTATTAAGGAAGTTATGGCGTACCGACAAAAAATGGCCTTGAGAAATAATATATGTGATTCCATTATTAAAGTCATTGTATCTTAAAAAGTCTTAAATTTAACAAATTAAAATTAACTTCTGATAACTTAAAATTTTACATATAAAAAATATATTTTTAATATAGTACACTGTATTTCAAATTAAATACACACATCTTTATTTTATTTGCGAATGTCATCAAACAATTTTTTTTTTAGAGGCTTCACACTTATACTTCACATTTAACCCTTTCAACTTAAATTTAATCACTTACCCAGCAGCCCCTAAATATTTTTATCTGAGAATCATGTAATATATACTTTTTTGTTGAAACAATTAAGTATTTATTCTAACAACAGAAAACCTATCACATTATCTGTTTATTTTTTATACTACAGTACAGTCCCGCTAATCCGAACTAATTGAGACTGAACACTGTTCGGTTTAGAGGGAATTCGGAATAGGCGGATTTCATAAGTAATATCAACGTATTGACTTTTTCTATACAGCGTTGATTAAATTATGAACAGGTTCAGTGAAAGTTCCTTCGATGATTCATAGCGCCGAGACATTACCTACCCCCTCCCTCCCGCGTTTCAAACATATTTATGAATCACTGCACTGAGCATTAGTCTAGTCATATCTAGTTCAGTGTTTACTCTAGGGACTTTGATAAACTGTGTGCGCTTATTGCAAATTTATTGTAAATCTTTGTTCCATGAGTGTTGAGTTACTTTACCGAGTCACTGTGCCTTTTTTATTTATGTTCGTAGTCCTTGACGACAACTGTTAAACATTAAACATGGCAAGTAAACGAAGTCATTCTTCGTATACTTTAAAAGAAACACTTGAATTTAACTTGAAAACTCTATTTTACTATTTTGTATAACAATAAATGTAAACTTTTTCTCGAATATCTAATTTCTCCTGTTTTTAAGTTTTAAAAATCGGTATTTTTTCTGAACTCTGTTCGGAATAGGCCGATTTTCGGATTAGCGGGACTCTACTGTAGTAGTACATTATAAATTATTTGCAAGTTTATCTTTATTATAGCAGTTGCTTTGTATTATTTTTAGTTGTACACATAGTAAACAATTTTGTAGTTCTTCCCAGAAAATTCATTTAATTTTGTTTATGTTACTACTATAATTAATTTTGATTTGATGTCACTAATAAATAGGTTTGATATTACTACTAACAACTAGTTCGATATAACTTTATACTTCATAAAAGGTTTAAACCACCGCTCTTCATCATTGGGTAAAATAAAATCTAGGTCCTCATCACTGTCATTAACAAACAAAATCTCGTATATGTCATCATTGTATAACCTTCCATTTTATTTCTAGTAAAAATAATAGTATACTAAATATAATATGAAAGATAAATAGAACTAATCAATTTATAATGAACAACAACAAAATACTCCTGCAAGATGTAACATAATAAAACAAAAATGTTGCAAACATTCAATTGAACACGGAACAACTGAGCAGATTGTAGCAGACGATGGATCATGAAATAATTCACAAATTAAAAAAACAGATAGCGCTACACTTCAATAAAGCGATAAATAATATTGAAAACACATCAACATTGGAACTAAAAAAGCTTGTTTGTACACTGTACAATTATTGGTACCATATTGTTATTGTACAATTATAGGTTGACATAGAAGTGGAACGGGAATTGTTCAATGTTGAGCAATATTCGACAATGGAGTTCAAAGGGTTAACAAAGTGTTGAAAAATATTTGTTTCTTCAAATTTTAATCTGTAAAGTAAGCCTGCATATTATAGAGTAGTCTGCCAGATCACCGGACTTGACACCATTGGACTACTTCGTATGGGGTCATGTCAAAGACAGAGTTTCCTCTGTCATGTCAAAAAACCACAGGAAATTGATGATTTCAGAAATCAAATTGTACAGGCAACCCCACGAATTCCTCTAGAGACAATGCAGCAAGCAGTTTTTCATTATTACACCATAATAGCACAATTTCAAGCCTTTGAGGGGAAGCAATTTGAGCATTTCCTATGAAGTGTTATGCTGGTAAGTTACTACAACAGTGATTCCTTCAAAATTTTAGTAATTATAGACTGAGGTGTTTGTATAATTACAGCCTAATAAAATATCATTCGATCATTTTCCTTTTGGTTAAATGACTACCATTTTGAGTAGGATTAAGATAGAGACCTCTAGTTTGCATTGTTCGTTTTATTTTATCAATACCTTTAAAACGAGGGGTTACACGATAGAGGTCTATATTTAAAAATTTGTAGCAACCAAATTTTGGATATGGGAACAAAGTTACCCCACTCATAAACAAGAACATTTTTATGCCTTATAAATATTTTATGAATTTGGCTTTTCTCTACCCAAACAGAGGGGTATCTCTGGACTTTACAGCACCCCTTTATAATTTAAAGTGGTAAGTAAAATTATATGAAAACTATGCAGTTTAATGCCTTGTTTTATATATCAATCTAAACGATCTAAAGGTTATGATCTCAAATACTGAAATTTATAAATAATTTAAAAGAAAGTTTAGGCCTATTATAGCCTATACATAGCTTCAAAGATTATATTTGTTTGATTAAAATATCTCTAGGCCTATATTTAAAATACATTGCTAAGGTGATTGTAAATGTTCAGTGTTAGTACAATAATCACCTGTTTACAATAACACCTTTAATCTTCCATGTAGGCATCATCTTTCCATTAACTTTATCCTTTGATACAATTTGTAGTTATAATTTTTAGGCTAGGTTTTAGTTTAGGAGTATTCTTAAGGGGACCAACATGATCAGTAATACTGACAGTATCATTTAAGATTAAAAAATGATATTGAAAAGAATACTAATATATTCTAGGTGTCATTAAAGCATCAGTATTTAAATAATGACAGTATTATAGAACTAATATTACTATGAGTATTATTGAGTGTGTTATAGCTCTTTTAAATCATAAACTTATGTTTTGGATCTGTACATGTAGTATTGTTTGTCATCTTAGCTTAAGATTATGATTAATAATACACCTGTATTAAATATCAGTGTGGAAGAAGCAAGGGGGTTGGCATGAGAAGCAAGCAAGGGTTTCCCCTTGTATGTTTGAAATAAATTGTAAGGAATAAAACTATACACATTGTGAAATTTTAAAATTAAATTATAAAATCGGACTATGATTTGGTGTCAGTAAAATTAGATTTATGTCAGTACATTGTCTACTCAACAAATATTTACAATTCCAGATTATATTTACTAACACACACATAAATTCAAAAAGCCTTTATATAAAAATCCAACTAAGAGGCAAAAGTAGGCAGCCTACCTCTTGTCTTGCATTAGCTAATTCCTTTAAGTCTTCCCAAGCCTGCTGAGTTTCGGCCAGTTTTACTTCTATTCTTTTAGTCTGAGGATTTCCTTCAGCAATGAGAGATTTTCCAGATTCTAAACAACTGCTCACTCGACTTTCACTTGCACTAAGTCCACTTAAAAAGGTGTCAAACGCCTGTAACAATCAGTACAAATATTTTTATGACATTACTTTCTTAATATTTCCTAACAAAACATATTGGCATAATAATTTGTCTAAAACATACAAGATATATTCAAGATAAGGCTAAATCGAGGGTTATTAACCCTAGATAGGGCGTGAAAATTGTTGCACTTAGAGGTGCTTGGCCTAAAAATGACCGGGCTTCGTTTTTTTCTACATAACTCTATTTAAAAGGAAGTTTGCAATCATTTTTACTAAAAAATCTAATTACAAATTAATAATAATGCATTTAGAAATGAAATACATAATTTAAACATAGTTAATTAGCCTTAAATTAAATAAAATATAGTAAAAACTTGGAGTCCTACCCTTTCAGCTCTGATTATATTATGACGGCGGATACGTCATTCATGTGAGGACACCATTTCATATTAGGAGGAGCATTTGGATTGATCAATTGTTCACCTTCTAATAATTCCTGTTATCTATGTGGTTCAAATTTTCTTCCCAGTTTGTGATTTCATCTGGCATAAATCTTTCATTGATATCTTCAAAAGACACTTCTGAATCGTTATCATGAACATTTTCTTCAACTTCATCTTCTGATTGATCAGATCCTTGTTTTTTACTCGTATTTTCTAGTACATGATCATTTTCGAGCAGGTTATCATTATCAAACAACAATGTACGAAGTCTTTCTCTTCATTCATTATCAGCCCGAGACTCTTCTTTCTCTACTCTTTGTAACAACTTTTCTAATCTTTTACACTCTTGTTCATCAATTTTTATTGAAAAAAAATTTAAATTATAAAATTAAATAAGCTAAACAAAGAATAATTATATAACAGATTTAGGCACGTGGCTTATAAACGACCGTAAAAGTTTTAGCACAAAAAGGCACGTGGCCTAAAAATGACCGCTACATAAATTCAACACTAAACACTAACAAGGTTTTTGCAAGAACTGACTACCGATCAGATGGCTGGTGTAGGAGGGATGGGGGATAGATGTAATGAAAGGGCAAGTTCCTTGGACCACCAACGACGGACTTACATAAGAAAAGGTGTTTTGTGCGGTCGTTTTTGCGCCACGCACCCTATCTAGGGTTAAATATGAATTAATTACCTGAATAAGTAACTCTACATGCTCTACGACCGTAAAAGTTTTAGCACAAAAAGGAACATGGCCTGAAAATTACCGCTACACAAATTCAACACTAACAAGGTTTTTGCAAGAACTGACTACCGATCAGGTGGCTGGTGTAGGAGGGATGGGGAATGGATGTAATGAAAGGGACAGTTCCTTGGACCACCAACGACGGACTTACATAAGAAAAGGTTTTTCGTGCTGTCGTTTTTGCGCCAAGCGCCCTATCTAGGGTTAAATATGAATTAATTACCTGAATTAGTAACTCTACATGCTCTACGTCCCTTCCATAATCCTCCGATGCAGCTACAGCTGTCTGATCACTTATCCATTCTGCTACTTCTTCACTTTCACGTAAGAACCTAAATACTTTTTTGGATTCTAAAAGTTGTCTCTCCCTTTCCTTTGATAGTGTTTGAAGTTCATTTAGTTCTTTTTCAATTTGAGCCTATAGACATAAAATAAATATACTAGAGCATTGATTTTCAGCTGGAGTTGTAGTATTTCTGGTTAGAGGTCATTTATTTTACAAGACTAACATCTTTCCTGAGAAGATATTTCATGTACTTGGATGTATTTTGTAGATTATGTACTTGGACATCCACTGACAAAATATTTTTAGTCTCCACAATAAAAGAACTTAACAATTTGTTACATAGTGAAAAACACATGAAAAGGTTGAAATTCTTTAAGGTGGAAAAACTACCAGAACTAAACTAACAGTGCTCTAAATATAAACATACTTTGAAGACAAACGTCTATGAAAGGACCTTCTAAACGAAGAATGCTAGCTTTCTTAAATATTTACATGAAATTGTTTCTCCATATCTACATGAAAACTTCAAATCACAATTGAAATCATCCATACAGACTGAAGTTTAAAAAGTTTAAGTTGTACTAAAAATTTTGAATGAGTTTGGTAAAATCACTGTTTTTCTTGAGGAACTAGCATGCCAAACAATGCATGCAGGGGTTTCCCTTAGTTTATAATGTTGAACTCTAAATAAAAGCATGCATGATATATTTTTTGACATTTTTCTTAATTAGATAAAGCTAATTCTATTATTTTGTTTATCAAATTTATTTATTTATTTAGTTGAAAATACAAAAACATAAGCACAACTAATAAATAGCATATTAAATATTTCTTTGTTAATATAGCCTTTAAATTCCAAAATTTTTTGACTAACGGCTTACTATTTGTAGGTTGAAATAGGTTTTTACGAATGTAAATACATTAATAACAATGTGATCTATAAAATCAGCCACTATTTGTACTTGGTTTGCCAGATCCCTATTATAAATGGACGATTTAATTAAATTGACCACTCTGTCAAATGATTGATTCCTTAAAATATTGTAATGATATTATTAATAAATGTGTTAATAATCGGATGACAATAAAATGGCTATAAAATAATAAAAACTTATATGCTAATTATTTAAAATAGGTTTGTTGTAATATAATAAATATTTAGGTTTGATCATGCCTTTTATCCTAAAAAGGTTTATCACAAAAGGGTAAAACTCATTATTACCTGGTGGTAAAATAACTTACTTGTTTTTGACCAATCTTTTTACTATCGAAGTGACCTCGATCAACCAATCCAAGGCTCAATTTAGCAAGACGACCGACTGTATGTTGGAAAGCACTTAGCTCTCGTTCTAGCCCCTCCAACTTTTTGAACAGAGATTGCACAGAGTCCTCGTCTTTACCTAGGTCTGTTGTTGTTAACAAAGGTCGTTTCTCTCGCAGCCAAGTTTCAGCTTCAATAGCCTCAGCATAAAACTAAAATAAAATGAGAATTTTGAATTATATAATATAAGTAGATTGAAACTATTCAAATTTACTTATAAGTAAGTAATCTGAATACCAAATCCACAATAATGTATAATTTATGTAAATTTTTAATATCAAATCTAGTAGAATCATTTTTATGGACATACCATTTGGGACTCAACAGCATCAAGAAGCCTTAATCTTCGAACACTAGCCAAATCTCTTATTTGACCTAACCTTTCCTGTAACTCGTTCATTCTTGTTTCAATTCTAGTTCCAGCAAAGTGCCCACTTCTTATCATTTGCTGTGCTCTACTTGCCAAAGCAGACACTACTGGCTCCCTTGAAACGATCTCTGCCTCTAAAGCCTACAACATATTCATAATATAGACTTCTTTTAGGGTACAAAATATATGGGATTATTTATATAATTTAAAAAAAAAACATATAATTAAACTTGAAATATTTTCATAAGTAAACATATTTAAAGAGAATGAACTTTGTTTTTAACTGATTTATAGTAGACACCAATAATTTTGTTGTGTAATGATTATTTTAATCTAGATATATGCATAAAAGTTACGAGTGATAGGAATAATACTCAAAGTAATGTATCAATAATTGTATCAATAATTGTTTTAAAAAAATCTTTGAAGTGTTATTTATATGAAAGTGGTATTTTTTTTATAAAAGAGATGTTTATGAGCTTTTGGCTTAAAAAAGGAAAATACCTGGTGTTTCTTTTGCAAACTTTGAACAGCATTGAGGCTGTTTCCTAAATCTTTAGAAGCTGCTAGAGGTTCCTTCTCTGCAAGCCATTGCATCTCGTCATCAGCATCTCTTAAGAACTGATTCAATAATAATGCATCCTCTAAGTTGTCTCGCCTTATTTGCATTGGTTCTTGAAGCGATTGGTACCTAAAATTACAGAAATCAACTTCGTTACCATCACTCTTCAAAGGAAACATTTGAACAAAATGTAATAAAATCTTTATGCATGATTTTGAAAGAAATTCTTTTTATTGAGTTTTTATCTTATGTCAGATATCTATGACTCCATGTTACAAAAATGATGTGCAATTATTATAATGTATAGAAATTTCATAGAAGAACTAGTATTTCAAGAAATAGTCAGCTTTTCATTTTTAGGTGTCGCTGTTCAAATTGTATTATTAAAATAAATTCAAAAATTATGTTTAAATATACATTAATAACATAATTTATTTTAAATTGTACCTCTTGATGACAATCTGAGCACGTTCTTGAATTTCGTCCTTCATAAAATGATTGCTTCTCTGAAAAGCAGCAGCCGTGTCCTTCAGTTGAGAACATTGTTCTCCGTGACTAGTAACATCATTTTCTAGTAATGCATGCCGTTTAAGAAGGTTAGCTACGCTAGATAAATCTTTGCCATGATCTTCTGATTGAAGCTGACTCTCAATTTCATCTGTCCATGCCTCTAATTCTTCTAAAGTTCGACTATACAAAAGTGCCTGAAAATTTACAATTTATTGAATTTTTTGTCTCAAGGTGGTACACGTCTTTCTTTTAAATTTATACTAATAATAGGTTAATTACCTTATATATCATCCGTCAACAATCCAAATTTTTCCTTTGAGTATTTCATAGACAGAATAGACAAGTACAGAATAGACGACCGCCCGAATTACATGTTCGACCGGCGCAGCAATAATAAACCTTCTCGTTGACCAACATAACGATTCGCTGTATAATGAACCTTTATATGCCTTAGTGTGTCGGTTTTTGTAATAATTTTAATCTGTTTATTTGTTTCGTGTTTGTAATCTTAATATGTGACAAATGTTTTAAATGTGCCAAATGTGTAAAGAAGACGATGCCAGAACAGGCGGAAAGTAAGGAACAATAAGGATCTGAAGATGACGGTATACCGTTGAAACCGGTAATCCTACAAAGGAAAAATTTGGATTGTTGACGGATGATATATAAGGTAATTAACCTATTATTAATATAAATCAAATATAAAATCCAAGAAGCTAAAAAACAATATGTTTAAGTTGCTTTTAAAACGACAATTGATAATCAACTGTTTGAGTTCATCACAATTATATAGATTACTCTGTCTGGAGGAGAAATACAAAAATATTTACTAAATCTAGAGGTATTTTAAGAGCTAAAAAATACAATTAAGATGAGAAAAAAAAAATATCCTCTCGATCTTGTTGACAAGAATAGGATTCATTTCTTGGCTGTACTTCAGTTATAAATTACTCGATGCATTTTCGTCAACCGTTCAGTTACATACCTATATTTCATTTATTGGTAATAACTTTTATATAATTAGTAGTAGCAACAAATCCAGAAGCTCTAAAACAATACTTAAAATTTATTGGCCTCAACTCAAGATAACAATTCTGGTTCTCTCTTCTCACTTTTTTATAGAAAAAAATTCTCATTCACACTAGTTTCTTAATTTGAACTCTTGTTTTATTCTCAATCTAGATAACTTGTATTGAAATCTTCCTGTTTTCACAAAAAAAGTCAATCTCACACGCCTCTTATTAAATGAAGAAAGAGAAAAGTGGCAAGAGCAACATTTGAAACTAAAATAGAACACAGGACTGGTATTTAAATAATTTAAAAATAAAATTTTAATATATAGAAATTTCACCATCACTCCATCAAATTAAATAACTTTTTGAACGGTTATTAACATAATTTATGAATCACCTGATAGGCATCATTAAGTCTTTCTCGTTTCAACTGACTAGTTTCTTGCAACGCCCTCCATTCAGCTTCCAATTCCCCAAGTCTTGCTTGAATCTCCATCCCAGCAAAATGTCCTGCACCAATCAAAGCCTCTCCTTCACTGGTCACTGCTCCCACTCTGCCTTTATTTGCTGTCAACTCAGATTCAAAAGCTGCGTGTTTCTGTATTTTGCTCTGTAAATTTGTTGGATCCCTATAGCTCTCATCACCAGCAATTTGTTGTTTTTGCAGTAACCATCCTTCGACCTAGTAAAGAGTCAAACAAATATTCATTATTTTGGAAGTAACACTACAAAACTTATAATTACTTCATTTTGGACACATATTGTACCTGAGATCTTCTTGACAATTTTGCAATATAAGTTCTAATCTTTTTCCCTCCTATTTTATACAGTTTACCACTATAAGTTAAAGGTGATTGTATCACATACAGTCAGATTATAAAACAGTGGTTGATGTTTAATTACAAAATACAATTAGGTGCACACGCTTTAAAAACTTAAGGACTTAGTATTTTTTTTAACTTGCAACATTACTTTTTTTAATTTATGTTCTGATTTAAAAGTAAATCATATAAAGGTATTTGTGTCACTGTCATGGATGTCAAATGACCATTAGTATGTTAGATAAGCAAACAAAATAATATTAGTACTAAAATAATTTCCTTACCTCATACATATTTCTTAAGAACTGGTGTAGTTGTCTAGATTCGTGCAAACGCCGCCTTCTGGCTGCCGATGATTCCTTTAGCCGATCTCGTCTTGCCGTTACAGCTTGAAGTCGCTGTGTAATGCCTGCACTATCGTAATGATGAGTTGCAACTATTTCCATGCCAAAGTTCTCAAGCTCTTCGACTTTACTCATCTGAGCCCAAACAGTTTTTTCAAAAGCTTCGTGTTTTCTCAACAACACTTCCACTCCAGACAATGAATCCTAGGCAAATAGATGAGAATATTTTACATACCACTAATATTTATTTATATCAAATTTTCTGATGCAAAATGCATGATTACTTGTCACAATAATTAACACTCTATTTTTTTTAAATTCTTATGTATAAATCAAGCTATAACAAAGGATTTTATTTATTATAAACTGTTTAGATTAAGTGTCGTAATCAAAAGAGAAAAAACTAAAAGTTCTGAATCTTTCTAAGTTAAAAGTTTTTGCGCATTCAAGATTTGGAAACTTATTTGTGTTCGTCCTTTATTGTGAGAGTGTGACAGAATCACATTCTCTAATAAAAACAATAAAGTTTTTGTAATTTTGACCAAGTGAACCGATGAAACACTTAACCATTTTGGTTGACATACCCCAAGATCATCATTATTAAGGAAAGCTTCCTTAGAAGCCAACCAGCTCTCGGCATGATCTGCCTGCTCCCTGAAAGTTTGTAGTTGGTAAGCTTGAGTAAGACGTGTTCTTCTTTCATCCCAAGCTGCTCCCAGAGTCCTCCTAAGTTCCTCAAGGCGTACCAAGTCATCTTCCCTGGGTGGATTCAGACGTTGTCCAAACTCCTTTAGTGACTTAAAAGTTTCTTGTCGACCATCTATTTCTGCCTACAAAATAAAATTATACTCTGATTAATGTAGAAGAGAAACAAAATTTTGATGTATAGTGTATTATTTTTGTGTAATATATAAATTCCAAACTTCTCTTCTGAATATAACTTTCAGTGGAATAAAGTACATAGGTACATTTATTAACTAAGTGGAAAGGAAATAGTGACAAAACTAAATATTGGGATAAGATTATACAGTGACTAAATTATCCTATATTCCAAAACTGATGGATATCTCTCGGTACATAAGGAATACAATCTAATTATGTGTAACATTTTATTATTTTATCATTAATGAATCAAGAAAAGTATAATAGATAAATAGGTGTTCAAAGATGTCTAGTAATTAAGAACCAGTTTAAGATCAGCTGTAATCCTCTACATTCGCCTTACATTTTTTTCAAAAGCTCATTGTGATTATTGCTGTTTAGTTACTAAGTTGAATAAACCACAATTTTGAACACATTCTTTGGGCAGTTTAGTCGGAAGATTGGTATTTTGAAGCTTCTATTCACTTCCAGAAAACATTCAAATTGATAAAAGTAAGAAGATGTTATGCCACCAATATAGTAAACAAAATGTTAACTAGACATTTAACTCTATCTATAGTGTTGTAGGTAATATTTAAAATTGTGATGGTAAAACAATCTTAGCAAAATTATTAATTTTGAACAACTTACCTTTCTCTCATTGTGGAGTTCTAACATAGCCTCTGCCTCACTAATATTGCTTGGAAGTTCTGAAGATCCCATTTTCTTGATGGTATCTGCAACCCATAGATCCAGCTCATGCAAGTCTGCTAGGAACTTGTGGGTTGCATACGCTGTTGTCAAAGCTTCTCTTCGTCTGCCGCTTAATGTCTGCAACTGTCTCCAACTGTCTTGTAATTCTGTTAATTTGTTTCTGATTGGTGAAGACATGTCTGGATACTTTTGTACAAGTTTGCGACACTCAATTTCATGTTCCTACAAAAGCAAGCCACAGTTAGTTGAATAATATTGCTATAATAACCTCTTTACACATTAAACTACTAAAATAAGGGGATATGAAAAACACAAACCATCATTTTACTACCACCATTAATATTTCTGTTAAGAAAACTAGTACATAGTAATTCAACATATTACTGGTGGATTGATTACAGATAGTAAAATTATACTTTGTGTAGAAGAAAGTTATCTAAACCTTAAGTTTTCCTTCTATTGCAGTCATATCTCTTGCAATCTCGTCTTGTTTTCTTTGCAAATGTTGAACAGCTGTAAGATCTCGTCCCACATCATCAGTTGCCATAGCAATCGCTTTCTCTGCAACTCGCTGAGATGTGTCATCTACATCTCTATTGAACAAATGTATCTCCAGAGCTCCTCCTAAGTGTTCTCTGTATTCTCCCAATGCACCTTGTAATCCTCGCCATCTAGAAAAACAAATACAAATAAAGTTTGTTCCTAAACAAAAACTATAACATCTACGTACGTATGTTGTATGTTAGCTCTAAACAACTCCAACTACAAGAACAATAGAAGATAACATAAAACAATTACAAAAATCGTGTGAGCAGTTGTAATGAGTGACAATAAAATCTGGTGATGTAAAACACAATTTCAAGTTCAAAATTTTAATGATTCGCACTCTCTTTTTTATTGGCGACTGTCTAGTTCTGTGATAATTTAATTGTAAAGGCACAATTAGAAAAGAGATTTCTGTTCTCTCAAGAGTGTTAAAATAAATATCAGTGTCAAATTCATATCATCAATCTGGGTGGAAAAAATGTTTGAAGACAAATATATTTGTGCTAATGCAATATAACATTTCTTCATAAACTGGAAAACTGTTAGGTATAAAAATAACAGTTTCCATTTTATTTTAAATTTGTTTATGTTTTTAAAAGCTAACTTACTTGTTGTTAAAATGTTCTCTGCGTTGTTGAACGGAACGAGTATCACTGCGTCCTTGTCGTATTAGTTTGTCTGCCAAAGCATTGATTGCCTTTATTCGTGAATCATCAACTCTCATGTCACTGTCTACGTCATCGAGTTTTCGTTGCAAGGCTAAGCAATGTTCGTAGTCTCGCCCCATATCACCAGCTTGTACCATCATTTCCTAAAATGATTACATTCAGTTATACAACTAAACAAATTTAAACTATGTAGGAAGAAAAGATCAGTAGGATCGCTGTTAGCTTAAACAAAGAGGAAATGCGGTTTCTGATAAATAAGATTTGAAGTAGTAATTAAGACTTCATTTTTTAAAGTTTGAGGTAAAATAAGTTAGTGCAATATTCAATATTAGCGAAAGATTTCGATAAAAATTAAACTAGTTACATGAAGTCATTTAAGCACTAGTTTTATGATTAAAACACCAAAATCAACTGCCACAGTTTGTAAAATCTTTCTTTCATTATTGCAATCCATTACTGCTTCGTTAACATGCCAAACAATCTATCAAGCTCAGATAATACAAATTATCAAAGCAGCCAAAGCACACAATCAACCCTGCACGGATGATTACTGAGCGGACTTTGTAAACTGTGGAAAGTGCTCGAACAACTTTATTAAACAGATTGAAAGATAAGTGACCACATTATAAGCATGAATACCTCAAGTTAAAACTCAACAAGCATCTGTTACCAACCCCATTTGTCTAAAAGTGATCTATGAGATGGTTAACCTGACTGGTGACAATCAATGCTAGCTTTTAATTTCAAACTCAGGAAACCTGTTGTTTTGAACAGAGTTATCAACAAAAAAAATAACATTTTGCAATCAATGTTTACTATCCGAAAAAAAATTACCGTAAAAATCTGTGGGAAATATTGTAGTCAGTCATTTCGGTAAAAATTGTTTTAGTTAATGGAGGTTCTACTGCATCAGAAAAAAACTGTGTAATCAGATTCTACTATTTATGATCTCATTTAAATAAGTGTTAATTAAATATAATCATACAAATTAATAAAAAATAGTTACATTGGTCATTTTTCAGACACAAAGTAATATAATACTAATTCATATTTTACAACATTAAGTATAATACATTATTATTATTATTGTTAGTTTTTATTTACAATAATTACGCTAATGTAAAATAGGAATAGGTTTAGTAAAAATATGTTATAATCTTAAAAATGTTAATAAATGGAACATCCCCTTTATAAGTGCAATAGCATTATTAATGCTTTAATAGATGAGAAACTTTAACCAATATATGCAAACATAAAATAAATTATTTTGTTAATGCAGTAGAGCCTTGTTAAGTGAGACAAACTGAGACCAAAGCCAGTCCAGTTTAACAAACAAATGTGGAAAAACCAAACAAATAATGCAACATCTTAGAATTTTTGGATTTACACCGATTATCTAAACAGACCTTGGAAATCATTTTCAAACATAAGTTCTCAATATTGTTTATTTTTATACCAATTAGAGACGGTCGAAGTCTAAACTCTGAAGTCAGCAGCAGGTTTTTCAATGCGGTTTACACAATGCTTAGATTTTCCTTTCCATTGTTACAATAACAATTTCATGCTTCGTAGCCATTGTGAATATCGTACAGTGATAACAAAGCAGACGAACACAACCAAGAGTGCACCACAACTTACATGTACTCTGGACAAGTGCAGAAGTGTTCTCTCATTGTCTGTAACTGAAGCTTAGCTGGTGATTACTCACTCTCTTGTTAAGCAGACAGTATCACAGTCCTACTATGTAGTGACTGCTTATGCTTACAAACATAATATGTATGCATTTGACAGCTGATGCTTGCATACATGCTTGAATTTTGTGTTTTCATACTAAGCATAACTTTTTTTTCCAAACCGGTCGGCGTTATACGGTGATTCAGATTAAAGAGATACAATTTACCAGAGTTTTACTGTATTAAATATTATACAAGAAATACTAAAATGTGTATCAAGGAAATAAAACAAACCTTATCTCTGATCCAGGCTTCAATCTTTTCAACTTGGTTGTTGAATTCTAGTATGTCTTGCGCTTCTTCAAGTCCACGGCCTCTATTATTACTTTCTTGCATCAAGTTTCTCCAAGCAGCAACAAGATATTCCAACTGTGAACGAATTTCCCTTGAAGACTTGTGTTTTTTAGCCAGAAGCATCTCTCCTGTAAATATATAAATTTCAAGTAAATAATTCAGTAAAAATAATAATAATTGGTATATTAATTACGGGAAATGAAATTATAACAAAATAGCCACAATTGGAAAACTTACCATTTTCTTTCAGAGAAGTGATTCTGCCCTGATTAGCTGCTAACTCTGCTTGGAATGCTTGGTGTTTCTGCAGCTTCTTAATCTTGTCTTCCAAGCTACTAACTTCACCTTTACTAGCTTCAACTTCCAACTTCTTCTGTTTTTCTCCAATCCAGGACTCGGCCTAAAATTGCTCATAATTAGACTAACCTTTCTTTAAACTGTGCCGTTTTTATTTTAACTCAAATCACCAAACAAACAATTATTTATAACTACCTTAACTTAGCTATTTTAAATATTTTCTTTTCTAAACTTGGTGACTTATAAGAAATCACATGTATAATTTAAATATTATATGGACCTTGGTGACCAATGGCTGAAACAGCCGTAATGAAAGATAAAGAAAATTTCAAATAGCTAACGTTCAGGTAATTATAAATACTATAAAAGACATTCCAGTAAAGTGAAGAATATATTAAAACAAATTTCGGTCAAGTTATATATACAAAATAAAATGACACTTCTTTAACTATTTTTTAAAAATAATTACTTGTACTACATAGATTAAATGTAGTAATCAACGTTTTGAGAATATTTTAAATAAATTTCAGAAAATCTAACTGAAAAGTTTACCAAAATTAAATTTTAAATATATATTGCTCGACATTACCTCAGCTACATCACGGACAAATTGAGCATGTAGCAAAGCATCATCCAATCTTAATTTGCGCACAGCACACAACTCCTTAACACGTTCTCGCCTCTGTATTACTTCGCTTAGTCTTCTTGCAATAAGACCACTCTCAAAATGATTTTGAGCAAGAAGTTTGTCTCCATGTTCCTGTAAAGCAACCACCTTCTCTTCTTGTGTGGCTAATAACTTCTCAAAGGCATCATGTTTCTTAACATATGCTGATACCGCATCTACACTGTCTCCTGTAAGATCAATGATCAATGATGTAAATATTATTCAGAAAAAAAACTCTGCATTGTAAACTGCCCCACAATTTTTCTTTAATGTAATCAGTTTTTTGTTATATTGATTATTTAACAGAATTATTCAAATTTCTTAACTATTATATTTATAATATTTAAATTAATTTTTAGTGTGAGAAACAAAAATTATCTTATTTTTTACATAGGTGTTTTAATTATGCTGTTGTTAACAAATGTTTGTGAATCAAACAAAAATAATGACAGTAACAAACTGGGCAGGCTTATTTACTATACAATATGAGAAATGACCAATGAGATAATCCAGAAATATTTGTTTCTAACTTTTTTATAACACTAACTAGAAATGGTTTTGACATTACTTGGAATCGTGAGTGACATTGGCTTCCTGGCTGTGCAGCTTGAGAAACAAGTGAAATACTAAACTATTTATTTGTTTCCGTCTTCTACTTAAATTAGAAGTGAAGAAAGATTAATATTAAATGTGGTCTATTTATGTCATACTTAAATGAGTTCCAATTCAACGGACTTTCATAATAACAGACATCACCTTCTCTCATTTAATCAAGGATTTACTATACTGTATCTTAACCAATATTTTATTTAAACATATTAACTGTAATAAAGTAAAATAAACTTACCAAACTCAACACTGGAGAGTGCTGCTTCTTGAGAACTGCACATTGTATCTATTTGCTTTGCATCTCTTAAGAAGAAATGAAGGTCAATCAACTGATCTAAGTGTACCTTCTTGTGTTGCCAGGAGGCATGTAGTTTTTGCCTTTCCTCTAGTAGCTGACCAAATTTCTCTTGAATTTCCTACAGAAAAAAGAATAAACAGTGAAAAAATAATCACTTTAAAAAAACAATATTTAATAGCTATTGCTTTTAATTATTTTGGATGTAAATAAATGAAATGAAGCATTACATTTTATAAATACCTCTGTTTTATGTGTCATTGTTAAAGTTAAAAAACACAAATTATAATAATTATTTAATACATTCTACAGTTAATTGCATTTATTGTATTATACCTGTGAAGCATAGTGATCTGCTTGAACCATCGCCTCTCCTAATTCCATCACAGTGCGGAAACTTTCTTCTCTTGCTTCTATCTCAGCTTTAACAGCATCATGTTCAGCTTTTAAAGTTTGGGCACTAGCTGCATCCCTAACTTTCTCCTCGGTCAACATTGCTGTTCTTAAGCCACTTGCCCAGTTCATCAAATCTCTCACCTTTAAAAATAATATCTAGAGTTTATAAACTTAAATTCAGTAGTGTCAAAATATTCAAAAATATAAATAAATACAATTTGTTTAAATAATATGAAATGAATCAATAGTTTCCAAACTAAATCTTTGTTTGTGAAACTCTACGGTTTTGTATATATAAAGAACACTTATAAACACACACATAAAGAAGTAAATAAATTTATGAAAAAGTATAAATATTTATAATAGGATACCATCCAGCTTTTGATAGTTAACAAGGAAACTATGAAGGTAGTATAATGATATTATTTATAATATATTTTATAATGTTAGAACCATAAATAGCTGACTCTCTTTGTTTAACAAAACTGTATTTTTATTCAATATGTTTTAGTTACTTATTTTAGTACAACATTTCTCTGGTGAGAATTTAACTTAAAATGGAATTATCTTTACAATTTTATATTATCTCCTCTTTATGTATTTAACACAAAATTAATATTGACATATAAATTATTATTCAAACAAATCTATTTCTCTCGTGTTAAAGAATCCCTGGCTGTTAAATAGACAATCTTTTAAAGCTATACTTAAAAAACTATATTAAAAACTGGATTATTAAAATTAATTTCTATTTTGTTCCAAAATTCAAATGTTTATAAAAACTATGTCCAATTGGTTTAATTTGAATTTATACAGAAGTCTATTCTCTTTTACTGATTCAAAACTATTTATAACCCTGGGTATAAATATCAGAATTGGCTGGATTTTACCTTATTGTTGGTGACTGTCTTTTAATAATTTCACAACTGTTCATTGGTTGTACCATTTAAAATAACATTATTCTGGAAAGTATTGCTTATATTACTGCAAGGTAAGTACAATAGGTTCACTATTCCTTTATATTTTTTATGTAATTTGATTAAAACTGGTAAATACGTCTGTACTTGGAGAATGCTAAAGTAGAATTACTAAAGGGAACCCACAAAATATAGATATGGTGCTCTAACAATACCTCACGGCCATTACTATACTCGTGTTGAATATTCTATTTACAACAGGCAGTACTTCTCTAGTCACTTACACATTATTCTCCAAAATATGTTTCACTGTTGTTAAATTGTAGATTTTACGTATTTTAAATTATTTATTAATATATCCAACTTCGAAATACTTATAACTGTTTCTTTTAAACTTGAAAATGTCCATTTTAATATCTTATATGCACAATGTATGTTTGTCGATGTCATTTGCGAGTGTATCGATTCGCCGCTATGTATTTGTTAACTAAATAATCGATCCCTCCGTACTCCGTATTTTACTTTCTCAGTCAACACTTCGTTGTTTGGTTATGTTTATAAGCTTTTCTTAATTTTCTAACACTGATTATTATTTAAATTATACACAATGCTTTTAAATCAATTCTTAAAATTATTTACATAAAACATGATTGAATTTACATCGTAAGAATAATGAAAACGTTCTTAATACTTAACTTTAGGCTTGTAAATAAAATTCGATTATACTATTTATTTGTTTAAAAAATAAAAGGTAAGTTTAGTTTTAGTTAGCTTTAACTGGTTATAATATGTGTGTTTATTGTTATTTAATTATTATTTTAAAATTCCGAAATATTTAAATATTAATTTATATGAATCCTTATCCAAAATACGAATTTTGAGGTTATATTTACTTTCTAGGCTACATCTTTGAATCTCATATTATTTTCATTGTTCTTTTAAATCTCAGCCAGAACTCTTTACCTTTGAATTACTATTATATCTACCATTCAATTGTATCAAAATGTTACAGTAGTGAATTATTAAAAATTTGTAATAGCTTCATAGAGTTGGTATGGATGTATATGGCTTTACACGTAATAATTGTAAAATATTCTCAGATGTGAAGCTTTAGTACTTCTTTATGTAAAAATCAAACTGCTTTATTGAAAAACTTTGACGACTCAAAATGCATTTATAAATTTTATCAAATGGTTATAAGTTAGAAACTATTCAAGAGTAGGGTACCGGTAGGACATAAATAAAAAAAAAAAGAAACAACAATAAATAATGCCCGATTACAGAAAGAAACCAGTGTACAATATGTGATAAAAAAATATAGTGAACGAATTTGTATAACAGCAACTGTTGACGCTACATTCATTTGATCTAATATGTCCGATAGCCCAACTTTGAACACTTTCTGACTTGTATGTCTGCTTCCAGAGCCACTAGAGTGAGGTCGTGTTTACCATGTCTGTCCTGCATCATGGATTTCGAACAACGCATTAACATTAAGTTTTGTTTCAAGTTGCAAAAAAGTGCCAAAGATGATCATGAAACGTTCAAATCAGTGTATGGCTATAATGTGGTAGCTCTTAAGACAGTTTACAAGTGTTATGAGCAATTTAAAAATGGAAATGAGATGGTTGAAGACGAGGAACGGTCGAGACATCCTTCGACCTCAAAAACAGATAAAAACGTGCAAAAAGTGGCCAGACTTGTTCGTTTAAACAGGCGAATGACTATTCGAGAGCTTACCGAAGAACTTAACATCACGTAAAGGTCCATGCAAAGCATTTTAACCGATAATTTGCGAATAAGATAGGTGTGTGCAAAATTTGATCCCAGACTTTTGACTGATGAACAGAAGGGAAATCATATCTCAGATTGCACGAAATTGAAGGATCCGAACTTCATGGCCGAAATTGCAACTGGAGATGAAAGTTGGGTCCATGACTGTGAAAATTCAGAGTTCTCAATGAAAAACCAGTAACTCCCCTCGCCCTAAAAAAGCACATCAGTCAAAGTCGAACATCAAGGACATGCACATTGGTTTTTTCGATAGTGAGGGCAAAGTGCGATCAGAGTTCGTTCCAAGGGGAACAACTGTAAACTCTGAACTTTTCAAGGGAGTACTGGAACATTTGCGGAAAAAGAGACCAGAAAATGGGCAAATGACTTCCTTCTTCATCACGACAATGAGCTGTCCCACAAGTCATTTTTGATTTGCGTGTTGTTGGTCGGGAAAAGTGTCTGTCTGTCCACATACGCCTTACTCACCAGATTTAGCAACATGCGACTTCTAGCTATTCCCAAAAATAAGAAACATGGTAAAAGGAAAACGTTTTGACGCCATTCCCGAGATTAAGATGTCCACGACACAGCAGCTAAAATTCCTTCTGAAAGCAGCTTGAAATGCTTCCAGTCATGGATTCAATGTTGGGACAAGTGTATCGCTAGCCAAGAACAATACTTTGAAGGTGATTAATTAAAATTATACGTAATAACATTTGTTTGTAATAACATTATTCACCATATTTTGCATACACTTTAAAATTTGATATATTTTTAACTAGCCATTTTCAGTACTTTCTCATTCAGTTTTCAGTCCTGACATAATTTACCTGAGTTAGGAACCTCTGTAGGTCACAGCTAGCTTGTAACATTTCCCTTCTAGCAGCAGATTTGTCCTGCAGATTACTCCAGCTAGAAACAACAACTGTCTGCTGTTGAGCAATATGTGCTGCATTTGTACCTGGGTACAAAGTCTGTAATCTGACTGCATCTTCCACCAAAACCTAAAAATTAAGTATGACATGTATCAATATTAAGGGTTAACTTTAAAGTTTATATCATTAAAAGTAAGAGAAAAATACTTATGGCTTAATTTTAATGTATATACATAAAGAAAAAATGTTTACCTGTAACTGTGCTTCCAATGCTACAAGATCATTTTCAAAACCTTCATGTTTACGTATAAGTGCCAGAACTGAATTCAAATCTCTTCCGAGATCATCAGAGATAGCTGCATCTTTGTCATGGATGCGAGACAGAGCTTCAGCAACATCTCGGTGAAAGCGATGAATTTCTCCGGCAGCAGACAGTCGTTGTTCTCGATTGTCCAAAATCTTTAACAAGTTTTGCCACGAGTCCCTGTGAAACAAAACAAATTTAAGATTTGTGAAATGTTAAACTAAAACAGGAACTAACAAACAGAAATATGACATTGACGCAATGAGTTGCTCATTTGCATCGCATTATTATATCAGGACAATAAATACATGTAACTTAATAATAACTAATAATAATAATACAAAATTAGAACAATATTCACTCCATGCAAAAACTCACACGCATAAAAAAACCACAAAACTCACCTCAGTATGTATATTCCTAATTTTGAAAATACTGTAATACTTTTGTTGCATAAGTCTACAAAATATCTTATTAATACAGTAAACAAAACTTTTACATATATTTTTGTGCCATTGTTTCTTAAATTTCAGTGTTTTTATTATGTTAATCAATTAATATTAAATAATACTATAATATTATGTAATCAAAGTAATAATACAAGTTACTTAAAGCTTTTCTTAAATCAAATTTAAAATCTAGAACATGATTTTGCATAATTAAATAAAGAGGGTGATGTATACCATGAATAGTAAATATATAGGTGTAAAAAAACATTTAAGAAATTCAGGATATAAATTCTGCATACATGAGAAAAAAAGTAGAAAGTTATAATGTTGGTATGTAGTAAAATATTTAAATTTCTATCTAACTGCCATCATGTATTTATAACAAAAATTAACTGAAAATAACATCCAATAGAATTTTTTTATAAAACTTAGTGTTATAAAGACCCAATATAAGAAGAACAATCGACAGAAAAAAATGGATTTTTGTTTTTATAAAAAAAGGCAACTTTTTGTCCCTTATGAACTTTTTGTAAAGATAACAGTTTTGGACATATTTAGTATTAAAAATTATAAATAGCCGCCACTTTAAAATGTATTAGTGAAATTGGGTAATTTTAGATAATTTTTCTCAAGTTAGATCTTTAAAATTCTATAAATACTAAGTACGAGTATAATACAAAATTTCAACTCCATTAAAAGATGATTCTTTTGTTGAAAACACAAGATATCAGGTGAACAAGTGATTTAGATCATACTTCATAAGAACTTATTTTTCATTTATGAAAGAATATTCAATTTCCTGAAGATTTTTTTAACATTCTTTATACATTATGTTTGATAAAATGACACTAATATTTATAATTTTATCTTTATTAATAAGCATTTTAATTATTTTTATTCTTTGTACTCTAACAAATTTAAAAAAATATTATTTATTAGTTGTATACCTAAATTGTTGTAATTACCTTAATACAATGATAATAGTAACAGAAGCATGCATTTTTTTTAAATATAAAAAATAATAATAATCTAAATAAAACTTTGTGACAAGGCAAATAACTGGATATGACAGCCCCCTCATCTTGATAAGACTCTTTTTAACATATATTCTAGTACTTGGTTAATAATCTGCCTGGCAGATCACCAAGCATATCCCCAAACTGCTATCAAACTAAGCATCTTTCTACACCCTTTAGGATTTTGCCCAGATCTTCAACTCGACTCAAAAAGAGTTGTATAGAAACGTGTTTAGGTTACAAATGAATCAGACATTTGTGTTTGATTTATGTTTTGTCCACCAGTACAACTGATATTGTCTCACAAAAATCCAACTGCACATGTCAGATTTAAATCTAACTTTCTTGCAACTAGTTAAGCGTTACCTTGTGTTACTAGCAGTCAGCAGAATATTCTAATAAGATTGTTAGATCTCTGCCTTTCTCAGTAACTAATTTAAAACTTTTTCAAATTACATTAAATCAATTTTAGTCTACTAAAATTAAAATTTACGAATTTTCAGAAATAAGTATGGACTAAGTTCTTCAGTCAGATAAACTGACTGCCAACAAATAAACTTAAGATTACACTAGTTAAGGTTCTAAATATAGCTAGCGAGATCTTACAAAATATGATCATTTGTTTATTGTGAATATCACAAATAAAATAATTACATAAATAAAAATATAATATTTATATGATTAAATAATTTAAACTTAGAGCTTAGTAGCAATGTTATATTCCATTCAATTCCTTTTTTATTTGTTTTAAGTCATCTGTTCATAGTTGGAAAAAAAAACTTTATGTAGACTTTCTTTATCAGAACACACCAATCATTAATTCCAATTTAAATCTTGCTGACTTTTCATACAATCACATATATAATATATATATATATATATTGTTCCTAAATAATTTTCTGCTTTGGCCCAAGAACTCATCACATAAAAAATTGTCAGGAGGTAAATTTGTGAAAACAAACCAACCTAACATTATCCTTACCTGATACTTTTATGACGCAATTGTACTTGCAGCACAGGATCTTCATACGTACAGGTTGGATCTCTGAATTACATCACAACCAACACCATAAGCATAATATGCACACCCACACTGACTTCACTCACATGCATTATTATTTATTCATTACATTATATTGTTAATTAACAATATTATTATCACTTTGGTTGTTCAGTAAAAGAATCAAATATATTATTATCATATTATCATATGATTAACTGGATTTGAAGAATATAGAGCCTGCCTAATGTTAAATAACCAAATAATCTGTTAATTTTAAAAATAAAATCTGGAATTTTTAATATTCATTTGTATACAGTGATATTATGATAGTATAACTGAATTTAGATAGGGGAAAATTAGAATTTAAAGAACTTTTTTTAGGTAAGCAAGGTATTTTATTGAATTATAATTTTGTATTTCTTCTAAATTATGCCAAAAATATCCAATATGCAACCAATGATTTATTAGTATATCAATTTATAAATACAAACAAAATTTAAAAAAATACTTGTGAGTAAAATCAGACCACCAAGCATGCAACAGAAATAATCGAATTAACATTTTGTACAAATTAAAATGCAAACAACTGTAAATGTGAACTGTACATTATACTAAACAATGTACTATATTAAATTCCTTTAAAGGCTATGCAGTGAAAAACAATTTCCAGTTGGCCGACAAATAGAATATACAGTAATTATTTGATTGTAAAACCTGTCACAAAGGATTTGATGCTTCGAATCAAACATTATTTATACCAGCCCGCATTTGTAAAGCAAACAAAAATGGTCGAAAAAAGAGATTCAGAAGACCAACACTCTCGCACTAATCCGATAATAGGTAAGATGTTTTTTATGAGACTAATAAGACTTCATACAGTTTATGGAACTGATCTTTCAATAAGCATTGAGAGTGGGTGGTTTTTTCTTTTAATATTTTTTAAGGAATACTCACATAATATGCTAAATCTTTGAAATAACTGAGCTTAAATTTGTAATCATTTGATTAGTACCTTCAATGTCCGACCATTCAATTTCACAACTGACCACGGGGCATAAATAGGCCCATTGGAAATTGCATGTTAATGCAAAGTCTTACATGCTTTGTGAAACACTTGTAATGTTGTGAAGATGCATTGTGGTTATTAAAAACAACTGTTCTTCAGTCTTTGTATTCAAGCAAACATAGCTAAAAGTAACTTGCTAGAACCTAGGATAGTTTAAAAAATGATACTGTAATAACAATTTCTTTATATCAAGAAACTGATGGTACCTTATCTCAAACAACTACAAAATAGTTATGAAATTTTAGGCATCATTAAATTTACTAAGATTTGTAAATCTAGAAAAAAACTTCAAATTATTTAAAAAAATACTATTAATCTGAAGCGGTTAAAAATATATAATATCAAATAATGAAATTAATTCAAATCCGCCAAATTAATATTGCTCACTGTACAAAGCCAAGCTACATTTAATTAATAGCTTAATAAATACTTTGTTTAGGTCCATCAAGTTATCCACTTATGACTTCTGAAACACTATCAGGTGACTCATGCATATATCATCCCCCAGCATTAGTAAATGTTATTGGTACTACCGCTGGACTGTAAGGGATCTCTCATATGATAATGAATGCATGAGTCATCTGAAAAAGTGGTAATATTTCAAAAGCCAAAATATCCCATATCTCACAAAAAGTATTCTTAGTCAACCACTTAACCATCTTATAAACCTAACAATTAAATCATTGATCTGTAGAGAGCTCTCCACAATAGCATACATTGAAGGCCAGAATTAAAGAAAC
Source organism: Philaenus spumarius (assembly GCA_018207615.1). Classification (NCBI taxonomy): domain Eukaryota; kingdom Metazoa; phylum Arthropoda; class Insecta; order Hemiptera; family Aphrophoridae; genus Philaenus; species Philaenus spumarius. Next base: position 89,191 of record JAGFPH010000079.1, read on the forward strand.
TATAAAGTATAAATAAATTACAAATTCATCTACTATAATTATAACACAAGTTAGTGGTAGGCTTATGTCAAAAGAGCTCTTAAAAGTATCACAAAGATCCAGGAATGTAGTGATTTAGAATCGCTTCCAGGTGAAATAAGCAGAATATTTAAAACAAGTTCATAACCGTGATACAAAGACTTTAGCAATACTGTACAAGTGTGTCCCGTTATAAGTTAATAAAATAATTTAATACCATTTACTGGATGATTAAAAACTAAAACAAACAAACAAGGTTGCAACATATTACTAAACATACACAATTCTCACCTCAGTTGTTCTTGACGTTTCTCAATATCTTCAATATAAGGACTCTCATTTGCAATTAGTTTCTTGGCTAATTCTTCGCATTGGTTAAACCTTTCAGAACCAGCCTCAACTCTATGTTTTAAATCGTCAAACTTGTTTTGTAGAATCTGAAATTAATTGCATCGATTCATAAAATAATAGTTTTATTTTTAATAGAGATGGACACCATTACTCATCAACTTGTTCTTATTTATAATTAATTATTGTTTATAAAAACATTTCAACTTTGTAAAGTCCTATGGTTTAAAACGTAGTAATATACAAGAGTCTAAAATAATCTAATCTGAATGTTTAGATCAAAAGACTATATATAAATGTCTTACTAATAGATGCTCATAATCTTGGCCATAATCATCAGATGTCGCTGCTTGCATCTGATCTCGTATCCATACTTCAAGTTCCTCGGATTCTGTCAAGTATTCATGACGACACATACTTTCCACAAGTCGTTGTTGTCTAGCACTTGCAAGCTTCTGCAGTGTTCGTATCTGCTGACTGATTGCTTGTTGTTTACTTGCGATAGCTTTAGCATCCGGATGTTTAGCATTAACCATAGCAGCAGCAGAATGTCCCATCTCAGAAACTATACCTTGATATGTGTCCAATTCTAGCTCTAGAGCCTAAAAGAATTTCACAATCAATTAAATGCAAAATAATGTAACTCGATGCTTCAATTAAATTTATATTTTATTAATGTTTAATTTTATACCCCGGTTTTAATAAACCTCAATTTGTCCATAGTTTTGTAGTTTAAACATGACTGATATCAGGTCAATTTCATTTGAGATAAAATTATTACATATTATTATAATCTAAATAATCTTTAAATTTTAGATCAGAAGATTTAAACCAAAAGATTCACACCAATATATTCTTGAAACAAATCACCTTTTACTTAATTATTTTGGATTTGAGTTCAGAACGATTGAACAAAATATTTTAAGGGTCGGCTCTAGTAAAACAGAAAGCAACCTGCGACTCCCTATAGCGGCGGTAGGTTACGCGGATATTGCTCATCCTAAATCCATTTAAAACCCGCAATTATACAAATAGGGTTTTTTTTAAAATACCAAACTCTTGGGGACAAAATTCATCATCCGAATGGCTTGGTAATTTTTCGCTATAATTAATAGTTACAACGAAAAAAATATTTAAAATCACCCTATAGCGGCGGTAGGTTACACGGACATTGCTCAGCCTTAATCCATTTAAAACCCGCAATTGTTCAAATAGCGTTTTTAAAAAAATCCAAAATCTTGGGGACGAAATTTTTCAGGCAAATGGCTTGGTAGTTTTTCGCTATAATTAATAGTAACAACATAAAAAAATATTAAAAATCAATGTTTTAAATTGTTAATAAATATTAAACAAAATATTTTTTTCATTTTTAAAAAGCCATTTGCATGCATATTGATCATAGCTTTAAAATGATATATCGTTTATAATTTTCCGACCAAAAATAAAGGAAAAATTTGGATTTTAATTTAACATTGGTCTTATGGAGTGTCAGCCAACATGGCTGACAGCTAGAGCCGATCCTTAACATCATTTTAGTAGTTTAAAATTTTTAATTTTAGAAGTAAGAGAATGTTTGCTAAACTAACACCCTGTAATAAGCTAAAATATTAAATACAATCAAAAACTTAGTATCAGCTTCATTTTCAGGTATCAGTCAGACAAATTGTTATTTTTTATGTAGTATTTTAGTAAGTTATCGTCAAAATAAAAATGTTTGTCTTTGATGAAACGTAATGCAGTTAAAACATCATTATTCCTTCTTTCGCTTCCAGGTAATCTGATAATAAATACATAGTAAATAATTTTATCCAAATAGAAAGAAAAATAGTGAAAATCAGTAAAAGTCATTATAAGGATAGTGATTCCATGTTTATTTAAAAAAATTAAATTTCTAAAGCAAGATTTTTAACCCTATTTTATATATTTTTTAAAAAATTTGAATCATATGACAATTGTCAATAAAACTCTTTTAAATGCTTTACCGCAAATATAATAGTACAGTGTAATACTTTTGAACTGTAATTGTTTAAGAGAAACCAGGAATAAGAAACATACCTTATGTTTGGTTAATAGTTTAGACGCTGCATCTCTGTCTCTTCCATAGTCTGTTGAACTTAAGACATCATTACGTTCAGACAGCCAACTTTCAACTTCACTTGCTTCAAAGAAAAACTGCTGAGCTTTTAGAGATAGATCGAGTTTCTTGCCTCGAGCATTAGCTTTCATCTTCAAATCCTCCCATGAATCTTGAAGCCCAACACATAGCGATTCAACCTAAAACCATTTATAACAATTTGTAAAAATCTGTAAAACATTACGTGCAATTAATCTCTACTTTATCATCGAACAATTTTTATATATAAAAAACTAATTTGGACTAGAAAAACAAAAAAACAATTGTTATATGAAAAAGAAAAAACAAATCCAAACTATTTTCATCTTATACAAAATGATTCAACTGGAAAAACATGGAGATTACATTATCTTATTCTAGTTACCTTGCCTGTGAAGGCATATCTAATCCTAGTATGAATTAAGCCTGTTAGGTAGATTTCGAAGAGAGTACACCTATAGTCCTTAGGTTCATTCAGCAAAACCTAAGTCATCTCAGAAGTTTATAAATATATTTATCTTCAGTAGAACCTCGATTACCGGTATCCGAGGTAATTAAGACTGGACAGACCTAAAACTCGGATAATAGAGTAGGCCGTGAAAAAACCATTGAAGTGCGAGTTCCTGCATCATTTACATCGTTATAGGCTGATTTGGAGCCAAACTTACTTCAAAATCTATTTTATTTGGCTTTAAATTATATAGTTTTAACATATATAACAATTTCTGATCTATTTCATCCACAATACCCGACAGTCACTTCCCCAACATCTAAATCACTCGCCACTTTTTTTATATTAAATCATCTCCATCTAATCCTTCAACTGCTTCCCAGTTTTTATTTCAAGATAAAACAAAATATCATAATACTTTTGCTTTCCACTCATAACGACACTCTCATTCATAAAGTTTAACACTGACTAAACAAAAAAGGACAAAATATATAGACAGGGGGAAGAAACAACTCGTGGCAAAGGGTGGCGAGTCATAAATACAATGATTTATCATTGATGAGGTGACTGTAAAACAGGCAAAAGATTGATTCATCATTCATCATTCACAACACTACCCGTGCGCTAAACGTCACCCATAGCATTATGTTGGGTAAGGAGCGGAAATCTTTTCAGGATTTACACTGCAAACTACTATTTTGTTTTCTTTCTGTTCAATCTAACACAAAAGTTTTTATTACAAAATTAATTATTGATAAATCTTCTCAAGCTATAAATTCTTTATCGAAATCAATTCAATTAACTTACATTTATTTATTTAAAGTTTTTTTTTTAAATTCGAAACGGTTAATACAGAAACTTGGATAACCAAGGCTTGGATGATCGAGGTTCTACTGTATATTGCTTTTTTACGGGCATAATAGCTGCCATAATTTTACATAAATTACTTTCAGACTGATACATAAAATATAGAGATGAAATCTCAGTCAAAATCATGAATAGGCAAAATCGGACCAAGAGAGAAATGGGGATGGTTTTTATATAATCGCTACAGCTCCCTTGATATAAAAATATTGCATGGACTAAATTTATTATATCTCCTTAGAGCAGTACCAAATCATTTATTTCAAGGGTTTTTTTTGATAACATTAACAGTTAGTAGTCAAATGATGGTTAAAATAGAGGTCAAAAACAATAAGTTCATCTTTCCCTTAGTAGGTACAGTTACCAAAACCATTTCAAATTATTGTAAACATTATAAATAATACTTATAACTTTTATGTGTACCAATTGTTCATAAGTTCATCCCAATCTCCTTGCAAGGGATAACCAAGATGAGATCACATAACAAAACATTAATTACTCTCGAAGTAAATATAATGACACAATATTGGGCATATTAAAAATGTTATTGTTAGTAGCCTATTACCAAAATCTTTTATCTGAAACTTATTTTAGAATAACTCCAACCTTTAGCTCAACAGGAATTAGTTTAATGTTTAGCTTATAGTTAAAGTTCAGTCTCAAAAATTCATAGACTTTTTATAAAACCTACTGTTTAGGAAATATAACTGATTAAAAATGTATAACATGTACAACTTCAAATAAACTGTTGCAACTCATAAACAGTTACTTTGAGAAAGCGAGTCCCTCCTAGTATTAAGTAAAGTGTTTATTATTGTGTAATATTTAGTTTTTATTTTTTTTGCTAGAGAGAGTGCTATAAGAGTGGCCAAAAATATAAAGAAAATATGATATAGGCCTAGTCTAATTCATTAGTGTATAGGACATATGTAATCTGTTAATTTTATTGTAAGTAAAGTCAGATACTGATCATTTTATGGTGGATCATAGCTGCTGAATATAATGTAGGATATGAAATGTACAAAAATATTTGAGGGAGGGGATATGAAAAATGCATAAATCATTATTAGCAAAATTATGAGTTTTTAGGCTGTTTGTGTGTTGTTTTACCAAAAATCTGTAGCATATATTTATACATTTTGTTTGTGTTTAATATCGTACAAAATCCAAAAGAGTAATAATAACTGCCTTAGTCCATTTCAATGTATTATTTATATCAATAACTATGTAAAACAATAATATGAAAGACAAAAAAAATATTTTAGTGCCAGTGCGTTTCTTGACAAAGCCCGGGAAGAGGTAATTGTACGACAAAGTGGACTGAAAGAGGAAGTACACTCACTCATTAGTATGTGCTATTAACCTTACTTTAAACATTAGCTTATTGAATAGGTTGAGATGACACAGACTAAAACCTATTTTAATTGCATCACAAATATAATTTATATATACAAATATAAACTAAAATTTAATGTCATAAACACTAAAAACAGTTACTAAAGCCAAAGCAGAATATTTTTAGAAAGGCTGAACAAATCAATTAAATGCCTCTTCATCCTAAACTAATCACAGGCTCAAACTACAGAAATCTGTCTGTTTTAAAATAATTTTTCCCGGATAGCGGTTAGTTGATCCATCGCTCTATCAAACAATTGAAGAAAACTCGTTGTCGGTAGATAATTTTATAACAATATGGACAGACAGGTGACGATTTTTGTCAATCAACAAAATGTATGAATCGGCTGATAATCGCCCAATGTATACTTACTTTTAGACACAACTAGCTAGTATGGCAATGAGATTCTAAATTAAAGAGCATCCGTGACCCTCCTGAGTATGATAATTTTCCATGTTGACCGTTAACTCTATTGTATATGTGAGTAGTGACAATGCGACTATACGAGCATGGGTGCCAACAGACAAGACTATTCATGCCCCCTCCCCCCCCCCCCCCCCCCCGTACTTGCACCTGAGTTAGTCTGTGTTAAAACTTAACTGAGTGTAGGTCATTTCAACATGTCTAAAGAAATGGCTTAACAGCTTTTCAAAGATATGTTTGAAAGTCTCCGCAGTAACTATGAATACTGACTGCTTAGAATCTTAATACTAATCACCTACAGTCGATTCCACTTTCACCGTGCAGTACGGAGCGCCCGTAAGCCATGTTATCCAAACGGCAGTCTCAGTGAAACTACCCATAAAAAAACATCAACTCCCACGCAATGCTCGGACAGTTGACGCAACCCACATGACAATAAACATTATGTTCCCAGTAATGGTAGTAGCATGGACTATCTCCCGTAAGACCTGTACTGCATGGTGAATGTGGAATTGAGTGTAGGATAAGTATTCTGCCATAAAAAAAACTTTAAATTGTAGTTATTTTATCTGTACTACAGGTACATCATATTTTAATTATTTCTTTTTTAAAATTGTATAAAATCAAGTTTGTGTTGTTTCTTTGCATACTGTATAAATATTACATAATACAATGGTAAACAAATAACAACCTGTTTAGTTTCTGGATGATTTTGATGTATAAGAGCTTCTCCAGAGGCTAGCGTTTTGTCTATCATAGGCTGATGTCCTACAATCTCAGCTTGCAGTTTTTTGTGCTTCTTGTGTAGAGATTGAGCCTGATGAAGGTTCTGGCCAAGTATTTCAGAACAAGCCAATGGTAAGTGTTCTCGTATCCAACCAAGTTCTGTTTCCAGTTCAAATCCAAATTTGTGGAACCTCAAGGATTCTTCTAGTGCTTCTCGACGTTTACAGGCTGGGTCTTGTAAGGAGTGGAATCTTAAACAATGTAGAAACAAAAATTAGTAATAAAACATGTGAAATTATATAACTGTAGAGATAGAAAAAATGGTTTTAAATGTTATTTTGCTGTCAAATAACAATGTTACACTATTAAACCTTACTATTAACATTTTGAACGATATATTATTAAAAAGCAAATAAAATAATCTAAAACGAAGCTAAATTTAAAAACAAAAAAATTTAGAGGATAAGGCGAGTTGAATTAACCCTCAAATTGACGATGATTCGGCACCACCATCGCACTTGAAAACGTTTGATGTCGAACCAATGGCAATGATAAACAAATACAAAAACTAGGTTATATCTATGAACAAATACATTGTACTAGGTATCTAAGGAAACAGAAGATTCTCTGTTTTTCAGTAAACGATCTATACTACAGCTACATTACAGCTGAGGCAAAGAAATAAATAACATAATGAAATACAGCTGTTTCTAATCCCTGTTGTTTATAACAAGTCACATGCTTTAGTTTAGTTTTTGTAAGCAGATTTTTTGTTTGTATAAGTAAGTTATTATACATTTCTTTTATTTTTTATACATTTAGGAAAATTGCTATTTTGGGATTAGTGTTGACTTAGGTTTTCGTTTGTGAGGGTGACAAGCGTACTAAACAATCAATGTTTTATTTTTTTACTTATTATTTCTTTGGATTAACATCTATAACTACATGATAACAGATTGTTCACTCTATTGTTTTATTCTTTGAACAAAATATAACATTACAGTTTATTTGAAAAATATATTTTTTACAATGTTTTTAATATTACTGCAAATACCGTGAAATATGTTAAACCACTAGAAACAATATAATAGAGCCATTGGAAAGCTAAGCAGAATATTTACTACAGTAGAACTCCAATAATCCGGATTAATTGGGACCAGACCCGATCCGGATAATCAAAAATCCGGATAATTGGATTTTTCTCGAAAAAAGGCCGTTTTTAGGAGAAAAACGTAAACAAAACACAATAGAGAACATTTATGGTATTTATTATGAAAAAACAATATCAGTGACAATGTTTACATTAAGTAATATTTACAAACAATACTAAATCACTGTAAAATACATTATTTTTTTAACATACCAGTTAGAGTCAGCTGTTTTGCTACCTTAAATCGATTTCTCGCCGTCAAGTCTCACATCCGTTTGACTATGTTCTTATTCAAATCTGATCCGGATAATTGGCGATCCGGATAATTGGAGTCCGGATAATTGGAGTTCTACTGTATATTTAAATTAATTCAGGAATAGATAGGAATTGTAAATAGGTTATAATTAATCAGGAAATACTTGGTCAAGTTGTAAATTAGCTTAGGATAGTTGTAGAGTTAATTGCTAAGAAAGTAAGATTGAGATTTTGTTATGTTAAAGCACTATGTTATGGAGTTCAACTATTTATTTTCAGTGTCTTGATTAGACTGTATCATTGTAAAAGTTAGATTTATTTTTAGTCTTTTATATTTTTTGTTTCATATAGTAGTCAGAAAATATTACACTGGTTAGTTAATTGATAGTGAAACCCTTATTTTAAAATAGTAATCTTTTTGAGAATAAAATATTATATTTTTTAATATAATACATCCGATACTAACTTCACCAGAATTGATGAAATATAAATTAAAAAGTTGGTCCCAAAGACAATTGGTATAACTTCAATTTACTTACTCTTTAATTTACTATCAAATATGTTTATTTGATATAATAATACTACTTACTTTTCTTGGCAAGCTTTGCTAGCCAGAAGTATGTTGTCTGTATCAAAATGCCCTTCATGAGCCATCTCTTGACCTAAAGCTACAAGATCTCCAATGCGTTGTTCCCATTGTATGATTTCAGTTTCTATAACCTGCAATCCGATGTTTCAAAGAAATGTTAAAATTTTTCTTAAGTTAATTGGTTTATATAATTTGAATGAATTGGAAAATTGCACTAATTTTTTTTAAGCCTTAAAGCGCTAGAGCTAAAATATGGGCTACCGCTCATTTAGAGTTAAAAAAATATATATTTATTTTATCAATGATTTTTTTAAACTTTGATTCTTAGGGTTAAGTAGTACACAGAAAAAATACTCAACTAATTTTAAACTTGTTTTAAATATTTTTTAAGAATTAAAAAATATTAACTAAACTTAGCAGAACATACAATTAATCAAAAACTAAATACATAAAAGCAATACTTATTGTTGTTTAAAAATAAAGTTATTACGTACTAAACTAAGAAAAACAAGAACTTATAAAAAACTGAAACTTCGGAATGAATATCAGTCAGCTAACAGTACAAACAAACAAGGAACAGCTGAATGAAACAGACCGCGTTTATAAGCGTAAGCCGCACTGAGAACTCTTCCGATAGAAGATTCATTTGCTCTGGCGACAGAACTCAGACCGATAAGACGTTACAGACATTGCTTATATTTTTTATTTGGTCTAAACATACTCAAAGAACATGTCTCTGCACTCTTTCGGAAGTTTCGTGAACTATGGAATCATCTAAGCATGTGTTTGTGTATTTGCGTTTAAAGGCGCTAGCCGTACGTTAAGAGTTAAACATAAACATCAAATAAAAATTACAAATTTAATATTGAACACATCATCCTTGAAAATTCTAGTGACCGAAGTTAAAAGTAAGTAGAGCTGTTTTTATTTAGAAAATTGTTTGAACTATAATCAATAATCATGTTCAGTATTATTTTATTTTGAAGGTAATGAAAATAGATAGTTTTTATACAAAGTATTAACCAATATTAAATTGTTGTTAACATTGTTCTAATTTTACTAACCTGGTGTTTCTTTAGTAGCTGTTTACAATTACGAAGATCTGAGCCGACTTGCCTTGACTGTAAACTGGTTTCTATTTCTTCCAATTTTACTTTGGCATCTTCCATTGTGCGATTGTACCCATGTTGTGCCGCAGCCTGTCGAAGTCTACGACCTTTGTTTAGTGACATGTTGACCAATTTATCCCAAGTTGTGTTTAGATCTTTCAACATTGCCCCAACCTCTCCTTTCCGGTAGTTACCTTCAGATACAAGAACTTGCCCAGACTGTCAAAAATCCAACAAAAACTTTACTTACATAACAAACAAACTAGATCCAAGCAAAATTTGTAAATTATCTGAATTGTTATATTCTGAAATTTCAAAAGAAAAACCGCAACTTAGGTATATACAGTTATATTCATGATTTAAAAAGTTATATGCTTTTAATGTTAAGTGTCTAGTTATATGTCTAAATAATTAGTCTTAACTAAACAATTAAAATAAATATTGTTTCTTGTTTTAAATAATAAATATTGGCTCCATAATATTTACCTTGTTTACTGCCCTTAGTTGTCCTTCGTTAGCTCTAAGTTCTCTTTCAAAAGCTTCGTGTTTCTGTAGTTTACGTTCTATGTTGTTTAGGTCCCTGTATGATTCATCTCCAGCTGTTTTTAGTTTGTCAGATAACCAAACACGTAAGTCATCCACATCTGCAGAAAACTCTTGGAAACTCTGAGATGCAATCAATGCTGCTCTTCGCTCTGCCGCTCTTTCTTTTACAGCTTGACGGTGAGCTAGCACCTGTTGTCTTCGCTCATCAATACTAAAGAAATTTCAAAAGTTTTACAGGTTACAAAGGAAAAATATTAGATTTTATATAAAATATAAAACTCAAAATTCGATTTTTGCTACATATTTTCAAAACATAAAAAAATATTTGTAACTTAACAATCAATGTTTACATTTATTTCTGTCAACTCAAACTGCAAGACTATATTGATTTGAGTTGATATATTAAGTTTTACTTATAAAAACATGGCTTATATATTAATTATTGTTGAGATACTAGAATCAATTACTTACTAGTTGCTATCATAATGACCCGCAGCAATAAGTTTGTCTGCCATTTCACTAAAAGCTTTCACTCTTTCATCTTGAACACACAAAGTATTCTCAAAGTCTTCATGTCTCTTTAGCAATGCTTCAACATCATCTATAGAACCCTAAACACAATAACCAAGCCAAAATATTATTTCATGTCCACTTAACGTAAAGTAATGCATTCTACACAATTAAATACAATATTATTTACTTATTATTATTAAAGTTTAATTTGATGAATAAAAAAAAATACATTAACAATATTAACCCTTAGTTAGGCACACCCCTAGGACTAACGTCAGTAGGCGCCAGCGGCAAAATCCCCGCACTTTTGTCGCTATTTTTCAGCATTTAAAATTTGGTAGGGTTCAATTTTGATTGTAAAAACTTGGCCGTTGGGCCTCAGATCGTAAAGGCCCCATGGTACCCCCCCCCCCCTCC
>JAGFPH010000079.1:100208-120760 GCA_018207615.1 Philaenus spumarius
CCCCCCCCCCCTTCCTCTACGTGGATTTGAACCGGGTACATTTATGGTATTTTACGTTTTGATCAATTTTGGGGGAACAAAGCGAGCTATAAGGACGTGTAAAAAAACAAAATGTGCAGAATAATATCCTACATTAATTTTGTTATATAATGCTCTAAAAAAGTTTCATTGTCGTAAGAAAAATATCAAAAAATAGTTACTTCTGGTCAAAAAAACGTGCTTGATACCCCAAAACGTGTTCTGAGGACCATGATCGGTACTCATTTTCCACTCCTGACCTTAGGTCTCACCATAAGGGTCACTGCAATAGCTCATTTTTTCTATGGAAATTTGCTAATAAAAAAGTACAAAATGAAATAGCTAATGTATGTTATAGGTCTGGCTACGTAGAGAATGTACCATTTGGAAAATAAAAAAATTCCCAGCTGAACAATGTTGGCAATACAGAGCAAAGTTGTGTTAAGTCGTACTAACCTAAACAATAACAAGAAATTACGAAAAACTTACACTTAATTTTGGGACGCTAGTGGGGAAAACCCCAAAGTTCTTACAGCACAAAAGCGCGCTAGCGGCAAGAGACCCACACTGATGGGACCGTTCACTTCCGCAGCTTATCACAGACTGATGATTAATTAAAATTAAACAAGGGTGGCACATACCTGCTCGAAAAAGGTCAGAAGAAAGATACCTGGAACATTGTTTGCCAACATTGAACAGTTACAGCTTTATTTCAGTTTTTCTGAGAATGCGGGTAAATCCCCACCTAGCGCCTAACTAAGGGTTAACATTAGACATTAGCCTAGTGTACTACAATTCTTAATTGATAATTTTACTATCAAAATGACTTTAAGAGAATAAAATGAATGAAATGCAATTAACTTAAATAAAAATTACAAGATTTAGATTTTACATGGGCGCAGAATTTACTGAACTTAATAAATATGTACAGTACCGTAACTATTTCATCTAAAATTTCTATTCTCTAACTAGATTGTATAATGTAGGTTATTTGGTTTTACTTTAATTTTTCTTAGAAACCTTTAAAATTTTGAAGTAAGTATTTTGATAATAATGGTCATTAAAGTTGTCAATAGTTAGAACTGTCTGAAACTAAATTGACACATTTATTATCTTTTTATCAGAATGTGATTAGATGTAATATTCAAAATAGCTTCTGATATACATATTAATAGCAGGTTAATATAACAGTATATATTTTTAAATAAAGAAAGAAATCAAAAAATGTTATATAAAATTCAACTAACACTGAATTATTTTATTTCATGATTGACGGACACTGATAAACGACAGAAAATGGTTACTAATAACGTAAATATTATCACATTTACTATTGAGCATCACATTTTTATTTTCCAGGTGTTTCCAGCAGACTGATGATATAACATTGACTTTCGCCACAGACTAATGCATATAAAAATACTGGACCAACTCCGAGACGAAATGACATACATATATGACAAACATTTCTATAGACCGACACGCAATAACCAAGTTAAAAAATATACCAACTTGGTTATAAAATTAATTTTATATCACAATGCACCTGTTACACATGTGTGACGTTGGTCTTCTAGTGGAATTTGCACATCACATATATGTAACATTGATCTATATGAAAAATTAATTTTTAAGTTTGGTAGAGAACGTGTTAACAAACACTGGTTAATAACTTACTCCAAGATCAGTAAACTCAAGGAAAGCTTCATGACTGGAAGTGGTTGTGTCAATATTATCGGCCTCTTTGTTAAGAAGCTGCAAATCTACACACTGTCGTAACCAAGCTCCTTTCTCGTCCCAGCCTCGTAAAACTGCTTCATGTTCAGAATTAAGCCGAGTTAGCCTGTCTTTAACATCAGGCAAATTTGCATTGTGTACAAGCAATTTTTTTCCAAGATCTGACACTTCTCTAAATCTATAAAACAATAGAAAATAGTTTTAATTAAATTAATTAAACCATCTTAAAGTAATATTGTAAACAAATAACTTAATAGACACACAAAAAACACTTACTCGTCTTCCTGTGCTTTGATGTCATCTCCCAGTTCTTGGTGTTTCTTTAAAAGATTCTCAGCCGTCACCACATCTCTAGCATTCTCATCTGCATTGAGAGCTTCCTTTACTGTTGATACCCAATTTAGCTAAAATAATACAATCTTCATTAATTCAAAACTCAACCACAGTAAGAATATTAATTTTTGTAAAAAAGTATCTGATGTGTACATATAATACAATGACTTCTTATATCACTAAGTCTGCCCTTTAAAAGTACTTGTAACAAATGATTTTAAAACAACTGTGAGTAATTTAAAAGCTATTCACAGGCCTAATCTTGTCTTGCTTTATGACACACTTAAATTATAAAAAGTTAAATAATAATTAAAATTGAGCTGGTTGGCTGAAAAAACTGAGTATGCACAAATGTTTGGAAATACTAGTAATCTTTAAATGTAATGTTGCATTATTATTTATGTCCGGGCTCTATTAATTGCAGAATAATGAAGCTATTAATTTTTAATTTCATGTATATGTTAAGCTGAATTTGTATTTACTCTTCATTAATTTTTTTACTTTACTAGTTGAGGTTATTGTTTACATAACCATATTACAATTTAACATTTACTTGTTGTTAGAAAAAGTTTTAAACAATATTTCAAATTAAGCTGGGTAGCAAAAATAATTGATGTTACATGACTAGTAATCTTGCTTTGTATGTAATGTTACATTATTATTTATGTTTGAAGTTTATGAATTTTGCCTGGAGGATTATACACACTCTAAATGAAATATATTATTAGAATTAAGTATGTAAAAGAACATTTATATCAGTGTACTAATTAAAGTTATTAAGTTCCTAGTGGCAATAAACTAGGCCCATATTGCTTTACACAGAACTTAGGAATTAACATACAAAGGATGGCTAAACAATAACCAGATTAATGCTACAAATTTAATTATTTTTAATTCTTCACAACTTTAACATTATCCCCTTCAACATACTTCCCTCCAAGATCCCTACACATCTCCCTCTGTTGCTTTTTCTATCACAGCTTCAACCGTCTCAAATCTCGTTCCTTTCATTACTGATTTCACTTTGGAGAACAGAAAACAGTTACATGGTGCAAGTTCAGGTGGATAAGATAGATGTTCCAAAACAGAGATAGCATGCTTGGCCAAAAACATCTTAACATACATTATTGACCAGGGCAATGTCTTGATAAAGAGTCCGTGACTTGTTTTTCCACAACATAATCGCTCTTGTTCTTCTTAAAATTCACAGTTTGACCTTCCAATTTACGTACACAAACCCAAGGATGTCAAAAACCACAACCATCATTGATTTGAATTTGAATTTAATTAAAGCCTTCTTCTGTCTTGGTGTACTGGAGCCTTTTCAATGCATTGCATTTATTAGCACTTAGTTTCCTGATCATGAGTAAAATACAAGGATTCATCACATTTTATCACTTTTCCCAAGAATTTAAGTCCTTTTTGTTGGTTTTCAAAATATAAGTACGAATGTTCATTTGAGAATCCTTTTGTTTCGATATGAGATTCTTGGGCACCATTTTTGAACAAACTTTCCTTATGTTAAAATGTTTATGCTAAATCTGCTGAACAGATTCTTTGTCAATTCTTATGGTCTCAGTAACCTTCCGTCGTTGATGTGGAAGGTCATCCAGGACGTGGGTCATCTTCAATCTTCTCTCGTTCCTTTTGAACTGTTTAAATGACTCCAAAACTTGCGTGCATGATAAAAATTCTTCCCCATTTACTTGTTTTAACAAAGATTATGTTTCTGTATCTATTTTTTTGAGTTTCCCAAGAAATTTCACATTAGCATTTTGCCCTTTTAAATTATTAGTTATTTTTCCGATGGACTGAGGATGCAGGGTCTGATATGATTAAAGCCTGAATGAGAGGTTGTTAGTTGACAGGCGATAGAAATAGAAAGAGGGGATGTCACGAGACAGGCTAAAAATTAGTCCTGTTATTTTTTAGCCATAGCTCATATGATAAAACATAAATACTCACTAAATTTTTAGACCCATTCATAAAAATTTGTTGTCCTACAGCATTTTCTAGCCTGGATCTTCTCTCCAAAGCTTTAGTCTGAAAAATATAATAGTAATATTTTAATTTAAACAAACATGTAACACAATTATAATTTAACAGTGTTTCACTTTGCTAAAAACATGGTACTTTACAGAGAAGTTTCAAAAATATTGTACATTAAAATTTTATATATGTAATAATGTATTATTTTCTTCAATTATCTGCTTTATTCATTTCCAATTATTTTTTTAATGATAGTATCATATTATTTCCAAAACTTTGAATTTTGATCATTTATCTTAACTAGTTATTACCTAAATTGTAATTGAAATTTCATTTATATAAAATGACTAGCTGACCCGTACGGCGTTACCCGTGATTGTTGGTAATTGTATTCTTTTTAAGTGTTCAGTCAGTGAGTGGTATTTGGCTTTTATATATATATATATATATAGATCTTAAATAATAAAAGCACTATTGTCATAATAATAAAAGATCTGAAATTATGATTTTAGTAACTTTGATCCCCCCAAACCCCTCCTAAAATTTCGAAATTTTTCATACCCTTTCTTAGTGAGCACCTATGGCCCCAGAGGAAGCTATATACCAAATTTCATTCCAATTCGTTTGGTAGTTTTGAAGAAATCGTGATTTAATAACTTTTATCCCCCCAAATCCCCCTTAAAATTTCTAATTTTTTCAAACCCTTTCTTAGTGAGCACCTATGGCCCTAGAGGAAGCTACATACCAAATTTCATTTCAATCCGTTCGATAGTTTTTGAGAAATGGTGATGAGTGAGTGAGTGAGTGGTATTTCGCTTTTATATATATAGATGTAATCACAACCCCGTCTTTAACTTTTATCTTGAAATTTCATAGTTCATTAATAACTTATGTATTTTCAGAAATGCATCTTCATGATTAGTTTTTTGTGTTAATACTAAGAACATATAAAACTTATACTAAAAACAATTGAATGTTTTATTTTTTTCCTTCTTAAAGACTAACTAATTTTGAGGAGTACGGTATAAGTGTTTAGGTTTTCTTAGAAAAATTTATGAACTGAAGCCATCACAGATATTAAATAATTCTTTATCATTATTATTTTATTTTTAATTATGCCAACAATAATTATTGTTTTTCTTAATACAAAACAAAATTATAGATATACTATTATTATAGACTATTCTAAGCAGTACTAACACATTACATTTGATTTAATCCAATTACTTTTAAATAATACTAATATTTCTTAAATATTAATTAATTAATGAAGCAAATATCACAGTGGTTTCATTTATACAGCTAATTGATTAGCACCTACCTTAACTTTGTCCCAGAGATCTTGAACTTCCTGCTGTCGAGTGTTAACATTAGCTTTTTCATTTGGATATGAGGATTTTACTCTATAACAAACAATATGCATTAACAACAACTATTATAGGTACAAGTAATTGTCTTTATTTCTCAAAAGAGCATTTCAAACCTTTATTGTCTAATTTTAATATTTTATTTTGACAGAGAATATTATAAGAAATTCGAGTAATTTTATATTAATAACATATTTGTAAGAAAATTTCATACAATTACTAAAATTACTTATAGAAACTAAGTTGTTCAAATCAACATAAAGACAAAAATGTATACATTTATAACTAATGTAGTAAGTATATCAGAACTTTGGATTAATTGTCTGTGCCTGTTATTAACCATGAAATAAATTGATCTTTGTTTAAATATATTCTAGTTGTAAAATTGTACAAATAATTATTTTTTATGTATTATAATATACACGGTCATCAAAAAAGAATGCAGGAATTTTAAACAATTATTAAAGCGAAAATAATGATTAGCGTAAGTTTTGTTTCATGCTCAGTAGGAGATGAACTAATGGCACGTGAAGAATAGAAGTGCAGTGACTCGTTGTTAAGGCCAGTTAAGCCCGTCATGATTGATACTAAGCATTGATGATTCAAACAGTTTAAAGAAACAAAAATCATTGAGAAAGAACATTCGTTTGGCCAGCTGAGAATAAACTCATCCATCAATCTTGTGTTAGGAGCCCAAATAAAATCAATTGCTTGACAAATTCTTGAGTTGCGAATATAAAAAAAATTAAATATCCAGCACAAACGGCTACATTTTCATGCCTACAAAATTCAGTTAAGATAACAATAAAACTACTGCATCCCTGTATTAACTTGTGTTTTATGCTAAATGAAATTAATGACCAACAAAATTTTCTAAATCTAGTGTTGATTTCTGTCAAAGGAACTTTTCAAATGGTTGTGTCAGTCTTCACAATTATTGTATATGGGGATCAGAACAATATACATTTATTTGAGATTTACCTAAAGTAAATATGTGGTGCGGGATACTTCATTGCCGACTTAAAGCTGCTTCTTTTTTGGAGAAAGGCAATTACAGGTCCATTAATCTAGATATGGTAGAACAGTTTAGAGTCCTTGAAATAGAAGATGTTAAAGAACAAAATTTATATCCTATCATTATTTTTATGCTGCACAGAAGAGGCAACAATACACAATGCATTCAATAACGGATTTCCAAAATTTTGGATTGACAGAGCTTGACTTATCTGTGTCCTCTCAGAAGTTTAGATCTTACACCTTCAGTATTTTTATGGGGATCCATAAAATCATAGTTTGAGGGGAAAAATTCGGTACATTTCCGAGAGCACATTTTTTCCGGCATCACAACTGTAACACCAAAATTGATCCAACACATAGGGCACAAAATTAACTACAGCTTAGACATCCGAAGATCAACTAAATTGAAACCTGCTAATGTGATATATAAATCTTTGATTCTTTCTGTACATTTTTAAAAGTTAAAATAATTAAATTATCTTTTTTAATAGTGCTTATAAAAATCCTGGCATTATTTTTCAATGACCCAGTACTTTCAATCAATCATTAAATATTTTAAACTAAAGATAAGTACTGTGATAGTTAATAATATTTTGATTCCTTTAATGATAGTTTATCTAAATTTAACTTCAATTGCAAAAAGCCATAGGCCCTAAATTTTTTTTAAATTTAGGTTAATATCTTTGTCTGTATGAGAATGTTCAAATAAGGTCATTATTTTGGCTGATATTGCACCAAATTTTACATCTAATTTAAGTAATTTACCATAAAACTTCTTGTAAGAATTTTTATATTCCTATATGAAAACCCACCAATGCTAAGGAGATATTATAATATGTTGTGCCTCCTTGAATATCTTGTTATATTATAATGCATTAACTATGAAATGTTATGTTTACAAACTATAGTTGATGTATCTCTATTGTTGACATCCCTACAATTAACTCTTCCAGAGAGCTCATTAAGTAAGAGTACAGTTTATTAGGCAGGAAATTTTGGAGTGTTAAGTAACTAATCTGAAGCAGTTTTTTTCAAAGTAGAACAAGAGATAATATTATAAAAGTTAAAAACTCTCTTGTCTTCAATTTAATTAAGGTAGATAGAAAATATATTGAATTAAACGTGTGTAATAAAGTGTAGAAACTATTAATTAAATTTAAAATAATAACAACAATGATTAATTCACGACTTACCTTATAATATCCATGTGGACTAAAGAGTTCGATTTTTAAAGTGTAACTAAAGCAGGATATGATCATGGCATAAGGGTTAAGACACTATCTGGGCTTAAAATAGATCAGTTAGAAAGTTCTGAACTTACGAGTTTGCCAATAGATTGACTCTATTTACTTTCTCCTCCACTGGGGCTAATTCCCTTTCTAAATGTTGGTGTCTTCTCTGAAGTGCTTGCACAGTTTTCAAGTCAGGGCCTAGTTCAGCAGTATCTAGTTGTGTCATCTTCTCCATCATCCAGTCACGAGCTTCGTCACACGTACGATGGAATAACTCCACACTAACACAAATAATATGTAAATAAATGAAACTAATTCATGTTTGTGGTTCCATTTTATTGTTTTTAAAATTAAGTATTGAAATGTTATGAAAATAATAATTATAAGATATACATTGATTGAAGTATAATATTATTATTTTTATCAGAAGCATCACAAAATTTGTATTCTGAAAAATTAATGTTAATATTTTGCATTATTTTGTGACTAATTATTGATATAAAGAGACATTTTGTAATAAATTGTATAGTATTAATGCCTAAAATAATATATATAGAACAATATTTTAGAAGTAGAAGATAATAATATAATTAATTGACATTATATTAAGATTTTTTCAAATCAAAATCATATAATTTAAGTTAAATATACAATTTGATAAAAGAAAGGTACTGTAATCAAATTGTAATCCATAAGATTTTCACATTTTATATATTGTACATTTTGGTAGATAACAAATAAATACAAAAATTCATTTGAAGAGGTATCCAAGCTAAATAATTAAACATTAAATTCGTTTATGATATTATGTTGCCTATAAAACATACAAAGACAAACATTTTTTTAAAAATACTATAGTCTCAAACTTACCTTGATGCACCTTCCAGGCTTCTTTCTTTCTGAGCCTTCAGCCAATTGAGATGGTCCCAAAGTTGATGTATTTGTTTCTGCCTCGCTCTGACTTTATCCAACTGGCTGTGACCTTGTCTTACAAACTCTTCTACAGCAGCATCTAAAGCTTCAATACGTTTACTGCTAGCAGAAAGATCAGTCAGGAATTTCTGGAATCATTCATACAATATTATTTAAATGCATACAAAAATACGAATACAATGTAAAATTAATATTATTTACTTAAATGCCCTCCTAAAAATATTTACGTTTTACAAAAGAAAGAATATTTTTGACACTATATTACCTCATATTTCCTCTTAGCAGTTGCTACGCTGTCGGCCTTATCTTCTGTTCTTAGCATTTTTTCTTTATCTTTAATCCATTTTTCAAAATCATCACATTCTCGGTAAAATCCAAAGAGCCTGATGGAATCTTCAAGCAAAGCATGCCTTTTCTATAACAAGTACAAATAAATTATTAAACAATAAAAATAAAATTTAAAAAATTACAATACAGTAACTAATAGCCTGAACTTTCTAAATTATTTAACAAAATAATAAATTAATACATACATTTTAAATGGCTGTTAAATTCTTTAGTTATAATTTAAAGTTAAATAAATAGTAACTCCCAGCAAAAGCAAACACATTTATTTTTAGTAAAAAAAAGGAACTAAATAAAGACGACATTTCAACAGCTTACTCTGCAAATTAAATAGGAAGTACAGTAGAGTGTCGATAATCCGAACGTCAATAATCCGAAACGTCAAAAATCCGAACGCGTTCCGAGGCTGCTCCTGCAAAAATATCGTTTTCGTTTTCGCAAATTCCAATTACTGCGTCGTTAAAAATTTCACAAAAATCTTCTTTGTAGTTTGACATTATTATCTCTTTTTAAACACTTCTTAATACCTGCTCTCACACGAACTCACTGCAGACTGGCTGTCAATATTGTCATCACTGTCACGCTAATATGCTGTTTTAGCGCTAGCAGTAAACAAACAGCGTAAACATACAGAAAGTTCATTCATTTCTCTTTGTGTAATCATTATAATAGTGTGTCGTACATACAGTAATGTACTGTACAGTATTTTATTTTATTTTTTTCGTTTGTGTTAACTATAATGTATAACTTTTTATTATATACTGTAGGCCCTACTGTAATTGAGAGTTACAAGTGTAGGCCTAATCATGTTGGCCCTACCGTACGTGCAGGTTCTTCTAAATCATAATATATACGTAGTCTTACATACTCTATTGTAATTACATTACTACTTGTACTGTTTAACCACTTTAATCGATTAAAGCGCATATATTTTAGTCTAAATGGCATTTTCTTGGTTGTTTTCAAAAATCCGAACAAATTGATAATCCGAACCCCCATCGGTCCCAATTAGTTCGGATTTTCGACGCTCTACTGTATAAAATTAACCAATAAAACATTTCTCATTAGAGTACAGTATAAATATCATTTACGCATTTTCATTACCTGGGCCAATTCTTGGAGTTGATTGTACGTTAAATTAATTTTCTTTTGTCTTTTTTCTACATTTTGATTGTCATCATCTTCTAATTTCCTCTTCAAAGGTTTACCTGAAATAAATTCAAATGTAACCAATTACAAAACATTAAACAAAATTTATAAAAAAAAACAAAGTTACATATTTATTCTTTAAAAAAAATGTACTTTATGAAATTATATTATTTTAATCTCTAAATCCAACCAAATTATAAAATACAAGTAAACCCACTATGTTATAGCCTACAACCTAAAATATTCAATACCTGTAGTTTTTGGTACAATTGTTTTCTTTACAGGGACAAGTTGTTTCACCATCTTTGTTTTACGTACTCTCTGCACTGTTCGTACTTTTTCTGCTTTTCTTACAGCTACTTGCATAATCTTTGGCTCTACTTCACGAACATAGTTTGCAGGTACAAATCCATCTTGTCCGTTTGCTTTGCGTACACTCCACCAGTCTGGATTTGTTTTACTTAATAAGAACATAACCTAAAAAAACAAGTCAAATAATTAATACTCTTCTTTCTCTAACCTAAATAAACTTTTTAAATAAATCAATAATTTGAAAACAGAGCACATTAAACTAGTTGAAAATGACAGACCAAAATGTTTAATATAAGGATGATCCTAACATGAAACTAATTTACACAAACAAAAATATTTAAACGTCATTTTAATTTCAATCCCGGTATTTTTGCCCAGGTTCATAAATTAAGGCTATCCTAAATAATTTCAAATTTTTAATTTAATTTATTCAATATAGGACTAATGAAAGAAAGAAATTAAAATTATCAGATTCGATCTTATAATAATGCAAACATGGTTGATGAAAATTTGCCGCTCTACGCATAGGACTACTGCTGCACCTCATCTTATATAGAAACAATGCCGTAAATATATTTGTACAGGATCATGAGGATGAGGAAAGTTGGCTAATAGAGAAATAAAAAATTTGTAAAGCGGGAATATCTGCTACGGATCTGAGAGCAAATATTTCCTACTGTGACAACAAATAGTTCGTGCTTAATTGTTTCCATACAGTGTATGATTAATATTACTTATAGATCACAGAACAAAAATGTTCAAGGTATTAAGGCCATAAAAAAAAATTAAAAATAAATAGTACAATTTTAAAACAACTTTTTTCTCATAGTGATTTTTTATTTGGTACGTGATGCAAAACAACATCTTAGCTAAGCCTTAATGTAATAATTATGAGCACATCATAAAAAATAAGACGTTATTATGACAGCTTACCTCGCCTTTAGCCATGACCATTCCTTGCCCACTGAAGGGGTACAAACTTTTGACTTGTGGAACTGGTCTGTCTTCCATCACTGTACGATGTTCTATCCTCTCGACAGGCTCTTCCTCCCAAACTTCTTGAGGGACTAGACGCTGTTCTTTTACCCATTCCTCTATTGGGTCAACATCATTTACTACTTCTGGTTCAGCAGACAACTACAGTTAAGATTATTCATTATTACATTTAACAAGACAAACGTTTTCTAAAAGTATTGAAGATCTCAAAATGAGTTATTACAATTTATAGAAGTTCAATGTTATCTAAATGTTGTGCTAAGTTACCCATAGTTAATTTATTGACTTCAGTTTAACTGTTTTACTTTCAACTTTCATCAATATTAATTTTGGAAAAAAAATGTTTATATTATACAATAGCTAATATAAACCCATGTGCCTTAATCAAATATTAAAAAAGTAATCAATAAAACTTTCTATCTTGCTTATGTTCTTATATGAAGACTTCAAAGTAGCATTTTTTTACAATTTACCTTTCTGAATTTTGATAGTTCATATTATAAAATATTCCACCTAGAAATAAAATGTATTAAACTTTTATAAATAATACCCCTTTAATTTCAAACATGCCTATTACAGTCTTAATAGTTGTGTCAGTATTTTAAAATTAAAATATTTAGTCTTTATTTATAATTTTTATTAAACCAACTTGATTAGAAACAATTACAAAGTTATAAAGTGTATAGTTTATAGTAGAATGTAACAAACCTCTAAAGTAGATATTCCAGCTTTAACAAGCTTTTCAGCCTGACTGTTAAGACTTTGAATATCTCCGCTGTAGGCATTAAGTTCTCCTTGCAAGTCACGGTGGCGCTGGAGTAAAGCCTGAGCACTAGGTTCATCTTCTCCATAGTCACTAGATGTTACCAATGCCATTCTTTCTTTCAACCACGATTCTGCTTCGTTAGCATCAGTGTAGAACTGTTAAAATGCAAATATAACACTATTAAAATAAACATAGATTTACTCAACAACATTCAAGTAAACAAAGATTTTAAATTTATTAAACCTAACCTGAAATAAATGGCCCAAAAAAAAAAAATAATTTACCACATAGAAATATACCAACATCAAAATAATATTCCATTATATGATTGGTTTATACAATCCCTCCACACGGAAGGAGATTAATCCACTGTTAGACTGTGTTTAGCTAATAATTGTTTTAGATGATAATTTTTGGCACACTAACATTACTGTCAATAAAAATTAGTAAAAGGGACAAATGAAATGTTTTTACAAATCACAAGGCTTTCAAATAAATAATGTTATATTGAACAGTTAACTACAATGTCGAATTTTGTTTAAAAGTTAAAATATGTTTTCCGACAGTTAAGGGTTAAGCAAAGTTTAAATTTAACAGTCAAGATATAGTCTCTATGGTTTCCACTGAAGACTTATCACAACAACCTATTAAATTAGTGTTCTTGAATTATTAAGTTCACAAAAAAAATTTAAATAAATACACACTGGACGAACTAAAATTTTTAAATTCCTATCCCAAAGTCAGATATTTTTTTAAGACGAAAAGCATCAACCGGCCAAGTGAACGACCGGATAGCATAACTTCCAACTATACAAAGCGTCTTTGGCTATATACTGGAATGAAGAACCTTTAGTTTTGAAGTCAGATCTCTCTCCACTACAAAGCCACCTGTATGGTTATTAATTTCTACTTGATACATAATAATTGTAAAATGCAAATACAATATATTTGAACATCAAATAAATAATGATTTGCTTTATTAGTTGATTGTTAAAGTACTATAGTATAGTTATTTATGATCAATAAAAATTACTAAGACAATTATTATTATGACAGTTACTAAACCATTGCCACACCTGATAAGCTTCAGCTGCGTCTTCTAACTGCTTCTTCCTTAATGCAGCTAAATCATTCAGTATTTTCCAGTTTTCTTGAAGACTATTGATTCTTGCTTTAATGTCTTCATATTTTGGATGTTTCTCAGCAACTAGATTACGTCCTGCTTCAGAGAGCTGTTCTGATTTAGGCCGCCTTACTTTCATTTCATCTATAAGTACCTAAAAAATAAAATAATTGATTTTATTATTTATACAACATAATTCTTTTTTTACAAGTCAATAAATACACAATGCACATTAATACAATTTTAAACTTCATTGAATATTTTTTGAGTTAGATTTATTTTGGGCTATAATCTAAGATAATTTTAATTGTGCTTCGTAATAGTATTTTCAAAGCAAATGTAAAAACATTTTCAAATAAAAGTTGGTTAAATGATGCAGACATTTAGTGTAAGTAATGCTTTAGCTTACTGTTCTCATAAAACAGATGTATTCTGAAGTAAAATGGATGTTATAAAAAAAAGGATGTATTTAAACTTTTAAGTTATTATAAAAATATAAAAGTAATTATAGCTTTTTGTTTTATTAACCTTATGTTTCTGCTGTAAACTAAGCACAGCTCTCAGATCCTTAGCAGATATTCCCGCTTTACAAATTCTTTGTTTCTCTATTAGCCAACTTTCCTCATCCTCATGATCCTGTACAAATTGATAGTAGTTGCGAGCATCCTCTAGTCTTGCTCTACGTTCTTTGCTGCTTTCCATTAATCTGAAAAACATAGGTTATGTGAGATAAAGCCAAATAATATTTTTAAACTCATAGTTTTTATATTCAAGTCACTCAAGAATAAAAGGATAATTATGTCTATCTGTATGACATTTTTGTAATTCAAGTACGGTAGTTTACTTACTTTACAAGATGCGTTTCTGAACTCGATCCATCTTCAGATTGTCACTCTGTTGACGTTGTTATTACATTACAATAAATTATAGTACAATATAAAACATATACACGTGCACAATAACACAAATAATACCACCGAGTATGCACACCATCCAATAGTTTTATCCACTGAGGACGTGGGTACTCTAACTTGCAGTACCGATTAATGTTTGCATTTCATATCTAAGTCCCTAGCAAAGTCATACAAAAATTTAAAATTCAAATGATCATTCAACATATGTTCTGGACTTTTAACTGCGCTTTATATACTTTGTATTCCTCTAGCCTGTCCATTTGTTTGCTCTTCCTGCATATATGTATTCGTTGGAAATTTGATTCAAAATTAGAATACGAGTGGTTTTATTCTACAATTTGATGTGCATAATTAGACTTGGCATAGGTTACTCTGTTACTTGAAAGATTTTCTTTAAACAGTTTTTTTTTTTTAAATGCCAGTCTGCCCTATATAAAAACATCACATTCCTTACTGAGTGGTATAGATATCAGTATATTATAAAACAATTGAAAGCAACCATTTTTTGCACAATTGGATGGTGGGATTCCGCATGAATCGTGGAAACAGTAGTCATAGGTTTTCTGAAAATCCTGTATTGGAGTACGTTTGCTCTGATCACCAAAGAGGGTGAACTGGAATTGACTGTTGATATGGTTCATGTACTTTTTCAGATTTTCAATCAGTCTAAATGTTCTATTGAATATGGCAAAGGTGTCATCAACATTCCGGGAGTAACTTATTATGTTATTGTAAAATTTATTTTCTTTGGATAAAGGTATTTATTTTCAAACTCGTTTAGATAGATATGTCTGCCAATAGCCCTGAATGAGTGGTGACCTCATTACTAGTCCTTCTTTTTGTATCTAGAAATCGTCATTATACATAAAATAATTCTGGTTTAATAACACTTCCAATAGTGATATCAGTTCATTAATTGTGTGAGGGTCTAATATTTTAGCTTCCACTAGGCGTTTATTCAATATGGATATTGTTTCCTTCTGTAATTCCAAATTGTTGTAAGATACGACTTTGCTAGGGAGTTAGATATGAAATGCAAACATTAAGCGGTATTGCAAGTAAGAGATCCTGCGTCCTCAGTGGATAAAAGTATTGAATGGTGTGCACACTCAATGGTATTATTTGTGTTATTGTGCACGTATATAAGTGTTATGTTGTACTATAATTTATTTTAATGTAGTAACGACCTCAACAGAGTGACAATCTGAAGATGGAAAGTAAATGAAGTACTTGAATTACAAAAAAAGTCATACAGACGGACATAATTATCCTTTTAAATAATTTGTATTAAACTAAACCATTATTAAATTAAAGAGGTAGAACCCCTCTCATCCACCCTCGGTTGGTCCGCCGCTCCGGTTGATACGACCGTGCTCGAGCTGAAATTGGTGACTTACATTGCGCCATTGTTGTTTACTTGCTTTTATCGCTTTTCCGCTTTAGTGTTCCGTCATCTCTCGCATCGTTTCTGTTGTTGTGGATGTTTTCTGTACTGTATAGTGCAGTTTTTAGTGTTTACAGGCAGTCCTCTTTATACGCGGCCCGCTTTACGCGGTAATAAAAGTCCTTGAAAGGTTTTGTATTTGAGCTGAGTTGTTTGGAGTGCAGGCTACAGTTGATCCTTACCTTGTATTGGCATACTAGTTGTCATCTCACTCTCCCCTCAAGGTCAGTACCTCTACCCACCCCTACTTGCTCTGTCATTGTCTGGGTTTGTCTAATTGTAACTTAGTCACTTAGTCAGTCACATCAAACTATCGTTCTCTGTGAGTAGCAAAAATATTGGTCTCGAGTGATAAAGTAAAATGTAGTAAAAAACTTAAGTTCTTTCAAAATATTTTACTGTAATTATAATTTGGTTAAAACTATTCCACTGTCCTTATCTTTTTTTAACTTAATTTACTCAATTTATTTTTATGTGTGAAATGTAAAGCACCTGTACTATAAGTACACTTTTTTCATTTACTGTATTGTTTGTACAGAATTTAGTCAACAGTTTAGTCATTTGATTTTGTTGAGAATTTAGTCACTAAAATTAATTTGAAAAACAAAACTGTTTTAACTTCTAAAATCCATTTTAATGTAAGTTTACTTGATCAATTTTTAGCTATCGCATCAGTCTATAAATAGTCCCCGTTATACGCGGTTTCATTTTACACGGCACTTAGCCGGAACGTATGTACCGCATATAACGTACTGTTCATTGGTTTTATGAAAGTGTTCTTATGTATTTGTTACAGTGTATTTGTTTTACATTGTGAGTTTTTATCATGTCAGGAGAACCATTGATCGTTGGAAAACCCATCATGGGGTCTGGTTTATTAAAGCAGATAATTTTCTGTATTTTCTGATAATCCGACCTTTTTTGCACTCCGACCATACTCCCAGTCCCAAAGGGGACGGATTAGAGGGGTTCTATTGTAATTTGTTCCAGCCTCCCTACTACCTTTCCATTAACATTTGTTCCACAGGAAGCAGATTTAAGCAGACAACATAATTTATTTTTTCAAGTATACATAGAATCTTATATAATATTAAGGGTTATTAGTGGTACTATATTTAATGTATTTAAAATAGGTTTCCTCTAACTTCACTCAGTGACCTTCTTATTGCAATTACTAACTAATTAATAACCTGTTTTTATGTTATAACAAAAATGCAGTTTTTTCACAATTTTTTTATTGTTCATTAATTTCAAATGAAGCATGATACTAAACTCTAATTTGCGCCATTTAGTTTGTCTATAAAACATTTTTACATTGATGTATCACATGACACATTACCTACCTTTGTATGTAAAATGTCTTGTTATGGACCTCTAAGATATAAAGCAATACAAATAATTGAGGGTTGAAGGGACTTTTAGAACAGAAGCATATTGTTTTTTTTTATCATATATTTTATTACTAATTTGTAATAAACTATTAATCGTTCTTAAACTTACTTGTTATAGGCTGTATTAAGCTGATCTAATCTTGCTTGTAACAAAGGAGATTCTTTATGACCTGCAGTAACATATTGCTGTCCTTGTCTTGTTAGCCTTCTTACTGTTTCGCCCATAGCAACGTTCACTTGTAACTCCATTAGACTGTGTTTTTGCAGAAGATCTTCCATTCCTAGAAGGTGTCCGCCTACATCTTCCGATTGGAAATTTACCTGTGAAACAATAAAATGTGGAGATAATATTAAATAATACTAGCAGTTTATGCATGTAATAATTTGCTTATTTCAGGCAAAAGTATAAGTCTTAAGCTTTTAGAAATGTTAAACCACATTTTATTTAATAAACAACTGCATTTAAAAAAAACTTTTGCAGGATTTACAATCAAATTAATGTAATTTCAACTAAACAGAAATATTTAGTTTTTGTTGTGCTAGACAACTTTATATACTAATACTATTTTAACCATCTCAGATTAAATTTAATTTATAGAAATACCTTACCTCTAAATCTTTGATAGTAGCCATGATGGTGTCTATCTCCCTCAACATAGACATTAGTGTACATAACGTAGTCAAGCTGATTCTATGTTTATCCAATAGCTCCAATAATTCTCTCCACCGTTGCATTACTTCACTTTCACGTTTCTTTACTCTTTCACAGCCATGATAGTTTTCAGTAACTAACTCCTCACTCATGTTGGTCAAATCATTAAACCTTTCTTCCTGTAAAATAATAAAAATGTATTAAATATTATACTATATTTAAATTTTTTATATTTGAAATTAAAAATAATAAATAAAGGCATTAATAAATCATTTTTCGCTACCAACCTGGGAAAACAAAGATTTGCAATCAATTTTAAATTAATTCTATTTATTTATTTCAGAATGTTGTAAGTTATATGAAAAACAAATCAAGTATTTGAACTTAAATATTTTGTTTAAATTGTCCATACATTTAGAACATATTTTAAATGTGATTTGTATAATTGACAGTCATATTTATTTAATAAAAAAGGTTTTGAAGTTCCAACAATAAACAGATCATTAAAAGAAGCATTACAATATCACGACGGTTCCTGGTAGCGACATAAACTAGTTATATTTATTTTTTTTTACTTTTTATTAATTTATATTTATCAAAAACATATGTTTGTTGTTTACAAAACAAATCACTCACCCTAGCCATAATGTCAGCACTTATTGCTTCATGTTTCTTCACAGTCGCATCTACCTGGGACAGGTTACTGCCATACCGAGGGTCAGACAACACCTGAATCATTTCCTTCAAATAACCTTCTCGTAACACACTCTGTAAAAAACGTTTCCATTAAAAATAAAATAAGAGAAATATTTTTTATTAAAACATAGTAGTGTCCAAATTTATTGGCTTGGTCAAAAAAATTATTATACCTAAATTTCAATAAAATTTACTTTTCAAACTATGTTTCACCCATCTTCCAAAAAATTAGTGAATGAAATCTACTCTCCTATCAAACCTTCAGGTCAAGTATTGTTTTAGACATGCAATAGCCTCTGTAGAACTTTTTTCAATTGAAGCAGGAGAAATCTAACTTATAAAATCTAAAACAAAGAATAACTAAAACTTTTTAAAAAAAACATCATATTTAATTTAGAATTCAATTTATAAACTCGACAAATTACTTTATAACATAAATAATGCTCATAGACTAATAGGCTAGTCAACTGTCGTATGTAAGAGATGTGTTCAATATATATTCAACAAGAATGAATCAATTTTAACAATTGTATAAATTATTGATGAAAACTAAAAAGCATTCCCTATAATATATAATAGGACTACATTTTACAATATTACATACTATATAATTTATCCGTTAAAAGCCAGCATATACTGGATAGAAAATGTGCATCAAACTACACACCAAACATACAATGTGTGCAGGACTATCACAGCAATCCATTTAATTAAAAGAATCAGATTCCATTATAAGACATTAACTCTTTTAAATCAGAATGCTTACAATTAAATGATAATTGCTTCTACCATTATTTATTATAATCTTATACCTAACGTAATTTATACTAATGAATTACATTACCTTTCTTTCAAACTTGTAGTTAAGTTGCTCCAGTCGTTCTTGACGTAGTAGCTCTTGTCGTAACGCTACTTCTCGTCTATGTTCAGCACGTTCCAATTCCTGCCAGTTTCTTTCCAAATCATGTATTAACTGTCCATCTTGAGGCGAAAACGCCGGTTGGTTTAGTGACTTAAGTTGTGTATTAATGTGGAAATACAGTGCTTCAATTTCACTCCTTTCTTTATACCTGGGGAAAGTAAAAGTTTTAATAATTAATATTAAAATAAAATTAATGATCATTATAAAACCAATTAAAATATATTAATGGTTTTTACACATACCTTAAAACAAATTATTAAATATACGGAGTTATGTCAAGGGGCATAGCAACCATTTCCTTCACAACTGAATGGATATGTTAATAGCATTAAAATAATGTAACATATTCTTTAAATTTACGTTTAAATTACGTTTAGTAAATAATTTCAGCCAGATCTCCTTAATAACGGAGGCACATTCGGATTCTTTCCATAAAGTTCTGAAACACTTCTCTAAAATTCATTTAAGCTCAGCTGTGATTTTACATAAACGGAAAACTTTAGCTCAATCATCGGGCATGGTTTATTTATTTTTACTCTTCCCTAAGGATATCTTCTCTAATCGAAGTTATAAATCAGACTCCTTCTCAAGAGTTTTTTGTATCAATATCAGGCTGTTTTGTTGTAACTGCGAGATCCTGATACTTTTGAGCTGTAGAGTGGTCTTTTGTGTAGGTCTTCACTGACCAGACTGCCAGTTTTGTTAGTTGACATAAAACATTACATGTATAAAATATTAACTCGTTGTGTAAGATATAATCTAACCAACAACGTAAAATATCCACAGTTAATGCATTTCTTCTCGGAATGTTTCGGACTAGCAACGCCTGGCTCTTCAGCATTAAAATTTTTGTATGTATGTGCTGAACAGAAAAAGTCAGGTGGTATCCTCTTTTCAGGAGAAATTTTTCTAAGCTCTTGATCCAGAATAGTGTTTTGATTTGGGATTAAACCTTGACATTTTATACTTAAATTTTGTTGGACAAGGCATTAAGACAGTAACTACAGAATCATAGTTTCTAGAAAACTGCTCAAATAACCTATTTTCTAATACACCATAACAACTGAAATTCCATTGTGCGAGCTTTGCACCAGCACTAGCCAAAGGTCTTATCTGTAACGTGCTGCCTCCTTGCAAGCCGTTTACAAACAATTTATTAATAGAAAACAAAAAAAAAATGAAAAATAAAAATTTAATTTTGACAAAAATATTTCTA